>JAQQPU010008743.1:10388-34737 GCA_029168905.1 Artemia sp. Kazakhstan ARC1039 | reverse complement strand
GGCTTGGTGCTGTGATGAGTTGTTAGTAGTAGTAGTAGTAGTAGTATTTGTAGCTATTGGTTTAGTTGTTCGTGCATATTGTACTGGCAGCTGTTGGCTTGGTTGTCTGCAGCTGTTTGCTTTATTGCACCTGCAGCTGTTGGTTTAGTTGTTTCCAGCTGTTGGCTTTGTTGTCTACAACTGTTTGCTTTATTATACCTGCTTGGCTTAGGTTGGCTTAGGTTGCTTTATATCGGTTGGCTTAGGCATGTACACCTGTATGCTTGATTGCACCTGCAGCTGTTGGCCTAGTTGTTTGCAGATTTTGGCTTAGTTGTCTGCAGCTGTTTGCTTTAATCTAGCTGCAGCTGTTTGCTTACTTGTCTGCAGCTGTTTATTTTATTGCACCTGCACCTGTTGGTTTTGTTGTTCCTTCCACTGTTGGGTTAGTTGACTAAAGCAGTTTGCAATCTTTAACCTTCAGCTGTTGGCTAAGTTGTTTGCAGGTGATGGCCTAATTACCTAAAACTGCTTGCTTTATTGTACCTGGAGCTATTGGCCTAGTTGTTCCTGTATATTTTAATTACTAATGGCTAGAGTTCGTTCTTTACTATAATTGCTGTTCAAGCCAAAGGGCGGTAAGTTTCCTTTCAAGGGTCTTCGGACAAGGCGGTTCTAATGGTGTACTTTTTGTTTTGATCTGACTCCTTTTTTAGGACCATATGGGTTTTTATATTTCTTAACATTGGACGTGATCGTCTCTTACTAGGTTGCTAGCTACCGCTGCAACCCGGATCTTACTGCCAGAATGAGAAATGGTGTCTTCTTTCCTCTCATTTGAAGCATCTTTTACTGGAATATTGTCGCCCCTTTACTGAAATCCTTACTGTATTACAAACAGGAAAAAGCCTATGGCTTTTTCTTAATTGGAATAGTAAGAGACGACCTGGCTAAAACCTACGATTATGACATCATTGATCAATCTTTAAAATGAAATTATAATCTTATTTTAGTTTTTATGGGTTGTAAGTTTGTTCTTTACTGTAATGGTTTGTTCTTTACTAGGTTTCAGCCATCTCTACAGCCATGACACTGATGGAAATAAAATAATCCCTATTTATGTTTCAGTTAACATGGGCTAGGTGTCGTTCTTTATTCTAATCACTTATTACGTCATATAGGGTTATTAGTAGATAATCGATAAAATATTCGTTCTTTATTATAAAAAATGAGCCATTGAACAACTATCTACGATGTTCCAGTGCATAGCTATCTCTGGAAACAAAGAAAAAAAATATCCCGTTTATGCAGAATGTTTTAGTAGCTGCGACTTTTCTTGATTTTCAAGCCAATATGTTTCCCTTGCTGTTCAAGCCAAGGGACAGAAAGTTTACTATACAGGGGTTTCGGACAAGGCGGTTCTAATGGTGTACTTTTTGTTTTGATCTGACTCCTTTGTTAGGAACTATGGGTTTTTATGTTTCTTAACATTGAACGTGATCCTCTCTTACTAGGTTGCTAGCTACCGCTGCAACCCTGATTTTTGAAAAGACTGCAATATTAAAAGACATTAAATTACACAAAGAGAAAAAAGTGGTAACTGCAAAAATATTTTTGTACAATTTATATAGGGGTTACAACAATTTTGACGTAATAAGTGATTGCAATATTTATACACGTTCATCATCTCTACTATTATATATCGAAAAGGATAATTTAATATACTATGGATCCTAAAACTATGGGTTTTTGTATTTCTTAACATTGAACGTGATCGTCTCTTACTAGGTACTCGGTGGAAAATAATCTTTAATATGAATTATAATCGTATTTTAATGTAATAACCTATACTATAATTAAGTGGTGTATAAAATTTAGCATAGGCAAGAGGTCGTTCTTTATTATAAATCTTAACTATAGTGAAGTTGCGTATGCAAGTTAGTATAGGGAAAAGTTCGATCTTTATTATATATTTCTAATGATGTACTTTTGTTTTGATCTGACTCTATTTTTAGGAGTTTTGGGTTTTTATATTTCTTAGCATTGGACTGATCGTCTCTTACTAGGTTGCTAGCTACTGCTGCAACCCAAATTCACATATATATTTATTTATGAGAGGCAGCCTGGCCGAGTGGTCCAAGGCACTGGTGTTAGCCACCAGTCTCTTCAGAGGCGTGGGTTCAATTCTTACCGCTGGTACACGATTATGTTTGAAAGACTGCAGTGTGAAAAGACATCAAAATGCAGTTTTTGGTGGAAAAATTTATTCTCTTTTAGAAATAATTTATTTTAGTTACTATAGATTTTTAACCCAATTAATTTCCTTTAAAATGAGCTATTGAACAACCCTCTACGATGTTCCAGTGCCAAGCTATCTCTGGATACAAAAAAAGAAAAAAAAAAGAAAAAAAAGAAAAAAATATCCCGTTTAGGCAGAATGTTGTAGTAGCTGCCACTTTTCTTGATTTTCAAGCCAATATATTTCCCTTGCTGTTCAAGCCAAGGGACAGAAATTTTACTATGCAGGGGTTTCGGACAAGGCGGTTCTAATGGTGTACTTTTTGTTTTGATCTGACTCTTTTTTTAAGAACTATGGGTTTTTATATTTCTTAACATTGGACGTGATCGTCTCTTACTAGGTTGCTAGCTACCGCTGCAACCCGGATTTGGTTCCAGGAGTTTCGGTTACTATTGAGACAAGTAGCTATTATTACTATAGAGTTCATTACCATGAACTGTTTTATTGCTTCAAAATTCAAATATCTTTGAAAAGACTGCAGTATGAAAATACATCAAAAATGCAATTTTTTTGACAAAATTGATTCTACTTTAAAAAGTATTTTATTTTTAAACACAAAAGTGACTAGATGTTGCAATTTCCTTTAAAATGAGCTATTATACAGCTCTCTATGATTTTCCAGTGCCCAGCTAGCTGAGGAGAAAAATCAAGCGGAAAGAAAAAAATATCCCGTTTGTGGAGAATAACGTGGTAAAAGTCTATTTTCTTGATTTTCAAGCCAATATATTTTCTTTGTTATTCAAGCCAAAGGGCGGTAAGTTTCCTTTATAGAGGATTCGGACAAGGCGGTTCTAATGGTGTACTTTTTGTTTTGATCTGACTCTTTTTTTAGGAGTTGGGGGGTTTTATATTTCTTAACATTGGAGGTGATCGTCTCTTACTAGGTTGCTAGCTACCGCTGCAACCCGGATAGTTACTATGAAAATATTCATTTTTTTTTATTTTAGTTTTTAGTTCAGAACCGATAAAGTTATTATGGAAACTGCAAACATATTTATGATGCTTAACCAATAATACCAATTTTTTAAGTCAAACTAGAACAATGCCCGACAATTTTAGAATTAGTTTTGTTTCTTGTCTCCTGGAGCCAAATTTTTTTTTTGATTAATCCGTAAATTACATATCTCTATATTGTCGTCCTATCAATGGCTATGCCTTTTTCTATAGCACTATAGTAGAAAGTGTTATTTCTAATATTATAAGAAGCATTTAGATAAAGGTATGTAAAATGCAGTAATTCTTTTAGGGGTTTTAAGATAATTATAATTCAGCAGAAACCCTTGGCTTGAACAGCAAGGGAATTTAATATCCGGGTTGCAGCGATAGCTAGCAACCTAGTCCGGGTTGCAGCGGTAGCTAGCAACCTAGTAAGAGACGATAACGTCCAATGTTAAGAAATATAAAAACCCATAACTCTTAAAAAAAAAGTCATATCAAAACAAAAAGTACACCATTAGAACCGCCATGTCTGAAACCCCTGTATAGGAAACTTTCTGTCATTTGGATTGAACAGTAAGGGAAATATATTGGCTTGAAAATCAAGAAAAGTGGCAGCTACTACAGCATTCTGTCTAAACGGCATCTTTTTTTTCTTTCTTCTTTCTCTTCCACAGATAGCTTGGCACTGGAACATCATAGAGAGTTGTTAAATGGCTCATTTTAAAGGAAACTTAATTTTAATTTTTAAATAGAATCAATTTTTTACGAAAAATTTTATTTCTTATGTACAATATTGATCAATGACGCCATAGTCGTTGGATGTAGTTAACAATATAAAGATACGTACTTCACGGGTTTGGTCAAGTCAAAAACGTTTGGTACCATGATACAATAATAACTTTGAACTAAGATAAAATAAAATTAATGGCGTAAAAAAATGGCCTAGCGAGTCAATTGAAGCAAAAAGAAAACCAAACTAATTTTGAAATTTTCAGGGTTTTTTTTCTGGTTCGAATTAAAAAATGGAAATTATTGATCAGACACCATAAATATTTTTGCACTTTGCAGTTAGATAAAATTATTTTATTTAAAATTTTCAGGATTTATTCTAGTTTCAGTTGACAAATAAGATTTTTTCAAGGAATCAAGCAGCTAACTAAGTCCAATATTTGCAATGATATGTTCTTCGAATGATCGTCTTTTAATGTATATTCCTTACTATAAAAACTAACAAAAAATAAAACTAATTCAAAAATTTTCAGGTATTTTTCTAGTTTTTATTAAAAAATTACAATTATTGCTCAGACCCCATAAATATTTTGCAGTTCAAATAATAGCTTTATCGATCCTGAGCATAGAACTAAAATAAAATAAAATTATTTTGTCGAGAGATAAACGTGTATAAATATTGTATTCACTTATTATGTCATATCTAGTTATAACCTATATGGATTATAATGTCATTCATCAACCTTGTACATTAAAATGAAGTTTTTTTTGTTAAAATTGGTTCTATTTTAAAAACTATTTTATTTTTAATTACAAAAGGCACTAGATGTAGCAATTTATTTTAAAATGAGCCATTGTACAGCTCTCTATGATTTTCCAGTGCCCATCTAGCTGAGGGGAAAAATAAAACGGAAAGAAAAAAATATGCCGTATGTGGAGAATATCGTGGTCAAAGTCATTTTTTATTTATTTTCAAGCCAATATATTTTCCTTATTATTCAAGCCAAGGGACGGTAAATTTGCTATATGGAGCTTTTGGACAAGGCGGTTCCAATAGTGTACTTCTTATTTTGATCTGAATCTTTCTTCAGGAATTATGGGTTACTTTACTTTTTACTATGGGGTGTTATCGTCTCTTACTAGGTTGCTAGCTACCGCTGCAACCCAGAATATAATGTCCTTCACTAAGCTTTTACATGAAAATGCAGTTTTTTGTCAATATTGATTCTAGATTAAAAAACAGTTTATTTTTAATTACAAAAATCGCTAGATGTAGCAAATTCCTTTAAAATGAGCCATTATACAGCTCTCTATGATTTTCCAGTGCTCAGCTAGCCGAGGAGGAAAACCAGACGGAAAGAAATAAAGATGGCGTATGTGGAAAATATCGTGGTTAAAGTCAATTTTCTTGCTTTTCAAGCCTATTAAGACACTTTTGTTTTGTTTTGACTCTTTTTCTAGGAGTGATGGGTTTTTATATTTCTTAACATTGGACGTGGTCGTCTCTTACTAGGTTGCCTTCTACCGCTGCAACCAACCCGGATTGCTAGCTACCGCTGCAACCCGAATGAAACATTAACCATTAAAACAACCTGATAACAAACAGGAAAAAGCCTAAGGCTTTTTCTTCTTTGAAATAGTAAGAGACGAACCTAAAACAATCAAGTAGCTAACTAAGTCCAATGTATGCGATGACTTTTTATTTCAACTATCGTCTTTTAATATAAATTTGAGTCTTAAATTATAATCTCATTTTAGTTACTATGGGCTGGAAGTTTGTTCTTTACTGTAAACATTTTTAGGAACGTATCTAGTTTATTTTAATTAAGTGAAATTGTAACTAAAACATCTTAAACATTTTTGCAGTTTACAAAGTTTTGCAGTTTTTTTCATACCTTTTGCTTTATCATAATCTAAATACTGTAATCTTAACTATAGTTAAGTTGCCCATGCAAGTTAGTATAGGCAAGAGTTAGTTCATCATTATAATGACGTCATATACACAACAGACCTCTTTTTCTTTCCCCTGTTGCATCAGTTACTATGGGATAGACTTCGGTCCTTACTCTATTTCAAACAGGAAGCAGCCTATGACTTTTTCTTAATTGGAATAGTAAGAGATGACCTGGATAAAACCTACGAATATAACATCTTTGATCAATTTTTAGCATTATTCCTTATGTAATAAAACAGTGAAAAAACACACTGAGCCTTGGCTATTCTATTTTTAACATCTTCCCCGATCCCTTCGTCTTTACTAATAAAAATCAAATGTAACCTCATATGGCGTCATAAATACCAAATACCCCTTTTTCTTTTCTCTGTTGCATCAGTTACTATGAGAGAGACTTCGATACTTACTGTAATAAATCCCCATGAATTCCCATTTATAGTATCAATCACTTGAAATTTAATAAAAGAAACTCGTTTTAGTTACCTCCTGGCTAAAATAATGAAGTTAATATGGATGAACCACAAGGTTAAGTTCCCTTGGGCTTGAGTTTGCTCTTAACTCTAAAATTTGTAATGAACTAGATCGACCCTTTATGTAATAATCCAATTAATTTCCTTTAAAATGAGCCATTCAACAACTCTCTACGATGTGCCAGTGCCAAGCTATCTGTGGAAAAGAAAAAAATATGCCGTGTAGGCAGAACGTTGGGTAAATTTCTACCAAATCATATTATTGACTTACGCATAAAGTGAATATACCACTCGATGCCTTTTTTATGCTGATTACGAATATAGTAATCATTTCTATCGGAAATGAATTTCAGCCCCCCCCCCCCTATGTATGCCAACTCAGGGTATATATTTCTACAACCTAACCTAACCCTGAATTGGCATATATATAGAGGGGGGGCTGAAATTCATTTCCGATAGAAATGATTATTATATTCGTAATCAGCATAAAAAAGGCATCGAATGGTGTATTCATTTTATTCCTAACTCAATAATATGATTTGGTAGAGATTTACCGAACGTTGTAGTAGCTGCCACTTTTCTTGATTTTCAAGCCGATATTATTTCTCTTGCTGTTCAAGCCAAGGGACAGAAAGTTTCCTATACAGGGGTTTCGGACAAGGCGGTTCTAATGGTGTACTTTTGATCTGACTCTTGTTTGTTTTGATCTGACTCTTTTTTTAGGAGCTATGGGTTTTATATTTCTTGGACGTAATCGTCTCTTACTAGGTTGCTAGCTACCGCTGCAACCCGGATCGTCTTTCAATGTAATTAATTAAAAAAAAAATCTTTCCGAAAAATAAGTTTTTCAAAGAAAAGTAAAGGCCATTTTAAACTTATGATCAGCAGATACAAATACCTGTTAAAATTCAAACTCAAAACGACCAGAAATTACTATTAAAGAATAAATGAAATCCAAAACGAACAGAAATTATAAAAATGATTATAGCAAAAACATACAAAAGCAATAATATAAATGAATAAATAGATCTTGAAGCGAGTAGTGCTTAGATTGAATATTAAAATAAAGCTTAAAACGAAAAAGAAATATTTTGCTATTGAAGTAGAAATAAAACTTAAAACGAACAAAAATTAAATAAACAATCAATGCAAACAAACATAAAGTAGATATTGATGTAAATGAATAAATAAATCTTAAAACGAGCTAAACTAAAATTGAATATGCAAATCAAGCTTCAAACGAACAAAAATCACTACAAACAAGAGTTTGGGTATCGCCTCCTTCTCTCACTGTAAACGTCTAAGACCTACTGCGTCATTGGCGCTTTAATGAAAACCAATTTTATTACAAATATTTTCTTTTGTAATTAATATTGGAAATAAACATTAAAATTATAGTAAAATTTCGAACTGATGAGCTTTCAGCAATTAATATCATTATACATCAAGTATTCAGTTTAATTTATTAGTTCTTTCTAAAGTTATTCAAAACGAATATAGTTTCACTAGAAACTAGAGTTTGGATACTGCTCCCTTCCTTAACTGTAAATAAAAACCAAAAGCCTACAGCATCATTGGCGCTTAACTGGAAAACGAATTATATTACAAATAATTTCTTTTCCAGTTCTTACAACATTGAAAATAAAAATGAAATTACAGTGAAACAAATTCTTGAACTGATGGATCTTTCAAAAATTAATATCATTATACATCAAATATTCAATTTGATGTTGTTTATACTTTCCAAGACTGTTCAAGATGCATATAGTTTTCAGTAAAGCGCCAATGAAGCAGTAGGTTTTAGACTTTTACAGTTCGAGAAGGAGGCGATACCCAAACTCTTGTTTGTAGTGGTTTTTGTTCGTTTCAAGCTTGATTTGCATGTTCAATTTCAGTTTCACTCGTTTTAAGATTCATTTATTTAATTACATTAATATCTATTGTATGTTTGTCTGCATGGATTGTTTAATTGATTTCTGTTCGTTTTAAGTTTCATTTATGCTTCAATAGCAATTTTTTTTCCTTTTAAGCTTTATTTTCCTATTACTAGCTATAGCTATATTATCATTACTAGCTTTAAAATATGTTTATTCATTTATACATATTATTACTTGTTGTATGTTTTTTGCTATGATTTTTTATTTAATTTCTGTTCGTTTTGGGTTTCATTTATTCTTTAATAGTAATGTCTGGTCGTTTTGAGTTTGAATTTTAACAGGTATTTGTATCTGCTGAGCTTAAGTTTAAAATGGCCTTTACTTTTCTTTGAAAAACTTATTTTTCGGAAAGTTTTTTTTTAATAATTTTTGTTCGTTTTTGATTGCAAAAAGTTTCAAGTTTTTAAAAATTGCTTATTTCAAAGTCAAAAGTTTCTTTAAAAAATCAAATAATCATCAAAATATTAAAACTGGTATCAAAGTAACAATATCAAAGTGAAAAAAAATGGGTTTGGGTCAACCTCGGAGTTTTTATTATCTGATGTTTGAACTGTTTTTAAAAGTTCATGGCTATCTCAAAATTTTTATCGGATGGGTTTGGGGGAAAAAGGGCGTGGGAGGTGGGGGGGGGTAATTGCCCTTCGGTCTCTTTTGATTCTTTAAAAGTGAACTAGAACTTTCTATTTTCACTCAACTGAGCCCCCTCTAAAGTTTAAACGAGCATCCCTTCTATAAGAACCATTTATACCCCTAAAGTACAACTTACAACGCCGGTCCCTGGGCCCTGGGGGGTTGTGTCGACCCCGGAGTTTTAATATCTGGTTTTTGAACTATTTTTAACAAAATGGTCACCTCAAATTTTAGATCAGATGGGTTTATCCATCCGATAAACCCAAAGGCGTGGAGGGCGGGAGGGGCTAGTTGCCCTCCGATCTTTTTTTACTCTGAGAAAATGAACTAGAACTTTTAATTTCCACTCAAATGAGCCCTCTCTGAAGTTTATACGAGCATCCCTTTCATAAAAACCATATACGGCCCCACGACATAGCTTACAATTCCTGCCCTCCGGGCCCTAGGGGGTTGTGTTGACACCAGAGTTTCTGTTATCTGACCTTTGAACTATTTAAAAAAAGGCTATCTCAAAATTTGTATCAGATGGGTTTGGGGAAAAAAGTTCTTATCGGATGGGTTTGAGGATAATAGGACCTTGAGAGGGATGGGCTAGTTGCCTCCCGATCTCTTTTGTCTCTTAAAAAGCGAACGATAACTTTCAATTTCCAATCATATGAGTCCTCTCCGATGTTTATACGAGCATCCCTTCCATAAGAACTATATACGGCCCCAGGACATAGCTTACAATTACTGCCCTTCGGGCCCTAGGGGGTTGGGTTGTGTTGACACCGGAGTTTTTGTTATCTGACCTTTAAACTATTTAAAAAAAAACGGCTATCTCATAATTTGCATCGGATGGGTTTGGGAAAAAAGGGCATTGGGGGTCTAGGGGCCCTCCGATCTCTTTTGACTCTTAAAAATTGAACTAGTACTTTCAATTTCCATTCAAATCAGCCCTCTCTGAAGTTTATACGAGCATCTCTTCCATAAGAACCATATATGCCCCCAGGACACAACTTGCAACGCCTGCCCCTTGGCCCTGGGTGGTTGTGTCGACATTGGAGTTTTATTTATCTAACCTTCGAACTATTTTAAAAAAAATGGCAAAATTTTTCTCGGGTGCGTTTTGGGGAAAAGGGGCGTGGGGGGGGGATAGTTGCCCTTTGATCTCTTTTGACTCTTAAAAACTGAACTAGGACTTTCAATTTCAAATCAAATGAGCCCTCTCTGAAGTTTATACGAGCATCCCTTCCACAACAGCTGTCTATGCCCTCCAAGCATAACTTACAACGCTTACCACGGGCCCTGAATGATTGTGTCGACCCCAGAGTTTTTGTTATATGATCTTTGAACCATTTTGAAAAAAAATCGTTCTCTCAAAGTTCTTATCGGATGGGTTTGAGGAAAATATGACGTTGAAAGGGATGGGCTAGTTGCCTCCACATCTCTTTTGTCTCTTAAAAAGCGAACGAGAACTTTCAATTTCCAATCATATGAGTCCTTTCCGATGTTTATACGAGCATCCCTTCCATAAGAACTATATATACCCCCAGAGCATTACTTACAACGTCTGCCTCCAGGCCCGTAGGGGGGTTGTGTCGACCCCGGAGTTTTCATTATATGATCTTTGAACTATTTAAAAAAAAATGGTTGTCTCATAGTTATTATCAGATGGGTTTGAGGAAAAAGGGCATGGAGGGGGGGGGGGGGGCTAGTTGCCATCCTATATATCTTTTGACTTTTTAAAAGTTAACTAGAACTTTCAATTTCCAATCAAATGAGCCCTCTCTTAAGTTTATACGAGCATACCTGCCACAAGAACCATAGAAGTCCCCAGAGCAATACTTACAACGCCTGCCCCGGGCCCTGGGGAGTTGCGTCGACACAGGAGTTTTTCTTATCAGACCTTTGAACTATTTTTAAAGAAATGGCCATACGTAAAGGAGTTTTTGTTATATGATCTTTAAACTATTTTTAACAAAATGGCTGCCTCAAATTTTTTGTCAGATATATTTGGGGAAAATGGGCTTGGGGGGGGTCAGTTGCCCTCTGATCACTTTTGATTCTTAAAAAGGGCACTAGAACTCTCGATTTCCAATAGAATGAACCCCTTTGAAGTTTATACGACGACCCCTTCTATATGAAGTGCCTCTTGGGAAAAAATAAATGGAGTGTGGGGGAGGCTAGCTGCCCTCAGATCACTTTTGACTCTTAAAAAGTGAATTCAAAATTTTATCGGATGGGCTTGGGGAAAAACGTCTGTGTGGGGGGCTAGTTGCCCTTGGATATCTATTGACTCTTAAAAAGTAAACTAGAACTTTCATTTTCCAATCAAATGAGCCCTCTCTGAAGTTTATAGGAGCATCCCTTTCATAGGAACCATAGACGCCCCAAGGACAACACTTACAACACCCCCCCCCCCCCCCCCCCCCGGGCCCAGAAGGGTTATGTTGACGCCGGAGTTTTTTTTTATCTAATTTTTGAAGAATTTTCAAAAAACTGGCTATCTCAAAATTTGTTGCGGATGGCTTTGGGAAAAAGGGCGTGGGGGGGCTAGTTACCCTTAAATCTCTAGAATAAAAAAAAGGCATCATGGTGTGCATTCACATTCATATTAGTTAAACTATATACATTAGCCATTTAATTATTACTGATTAAAGTAAATTAATAAAGTTATAGAAAAATTATTATCAATAATACCTTGCGATGACGTTTTGGATAAAGCTGTACCTTCTGACCGAAGCTTGGCAGGTTCAATCCCACGAGTCGCAAGCAAATTGACGAAGATGCATAACCCTGAGAAGATGCTGACATCGGCTTTCAATATAACAGTATTTTCATTGAAAATGCCAACAAAAATAAATATAAAACACAATTCGTATTGAAATTGAACATTTTTCTCACTCACTTTTTGAAGAAACGCTGAGTAGCAATGAGAACACTAGACATAAAATCACATTAAAGAATTTTCTTAACAGTTGACTAGATAGATTCTAAACTAGAACATGAAGTTTTCAGTCCTTACAAAATATTTTCTGTATTTTGAGTTTAGTTCAGTTTTAGTAATAAATGCAATTAAAATTGAAAATAAACCAAGCTAGATATTCTTGGAGAATTAGAAGAAGCGCAGGACAGTCTGCTAGGGACAAAGCTAGGATTTATTTCTGGGGTACTTCCAAATTAACGCAAATTACAGTGTGACAGAATTGACTAAATGCTTGAAGTTTAAATGACTTAAAAATAACTGTTAGTTTTTATTTTCTGAATTCGACTCATTAGGGGGGAGAGAAAAATTAGAAAGGATTTTCTCCGCAACATTCTAATAGCTAATTTCTTGCAGAAACCTTACTTTTCTCTCTTAGATACGGAGGATGGTTGAGGCTCTACCAGAAGCTAATAGGCTCAATCTTAAATTAATCTTGAACCACTTCAACAATCTTTTTCGTTATATTAAAAATTTTGCAGATGTTACGACTGAACTTTTGCATGATAAATCTGTTCGATATTTAAAAGTTCAGTAATGCTTCATATAATCGCCTTGTTGTCCTAGCCAAGGAGCTGAAAGTTTCCTGCAAAGGGTTTTCGGCTGGGGTAATTTCAATCGTGTACTTCCAGGCTATTTTCAAAATACCAGTAATTAGTTTTCAAAAAACATCTTAACGTTGAGAATAATCAAGTTAATAGTTACTAGAATCAACCAAAATAACAAATTTTTTCCCACTTGCTAATTTTTCTAGGAGGGTTTTTTGTTTTTTTTTTTAAATAGGCTATGATTCTTCTTCTAAAAAGTTACAGTTACCACTGTAACCATGTGTGCTCAAGCATTGCTGCTTTTATTAGCCTCTTTTTCTCTTTTAAAGGAGTTTTTCTCTTTGTCACGTGATCTTTTTTTTTGTTTGAAATAGCGCTGTTTTTCTGTAGTAAATCTTTTCATTGTTCAGCTCTGATATTTTTCAATTTTTTTTTTTTCGTTTAGCTAGTTATCTTTACACCGTTATAATTATAAGTGTTTTTATGAATCAAAAGTTGGTTTGCACGTATTGAAAAAGACATGGAACTGAGAATTATCGACGAAGTTTCGAAAGCTATCTCTTCTTTGCAGTCTTACCCGGGCAGTCTAAGTGACGTAGTCATTGAAGGCATTAAGAATGATATCTATAACAGCCTGTCTCTGGATTTAGAAAAAATGGATAAAACAAAATTAGCTGAAATGGAAAGCAAGCTCAAAAGTCTTGAGCAGCTAGTGCTTAATGTTAACTCGACGAGTAAAAAAGTTCAGACTGCTATGGTGAACCTTGAGGACAAATTAATTTACCAGAACGACACTATTGAACTGACTTCTCTAAATAATCAGATTATGGTGTTTCGACTTGACGAGGACGTTTCGATCCCGGAAAAAACAGAAAATAAATTTCTTGAGTTTTGTAGCTCGAAATTTCCGGGAATCCCACTAGTAGCTGATGACATTTTCTCAGCCCGCAGGATTGGTCGGAAAACTAACACTACCGTTCGTCCAATCGTCGTTACTTTCTCCAACCTGAAGCTTCGATCCGCCATTTTGAAAAACAGAAAGAACTTGAAGGGTACGCGAATTTCAGTGAATGAATCCCTAACTAAGAATAGACTCACTCTTCTTCCCTATGCTAAGAGTAAGCTAGGCTTAAGAAATGCTTGGACAGTAGACGGCAACATATTTATCAAAACTGATCATACCAGTCCCCGTAAGATAGCGACCAAAGGTGATATTGATGGTGCTGGAGCATCTGCTCCTGCCAGTCTCAAAGCTAATCATGCTTAGTGTAGTTCTCAGTGCTTTATTTTTCATTCTTCTTGTTGTTCCTTGCTATTTGTCTGTCCGTATTTTATTTTGTTCACTAGGAAAGAAGGCTATCTCACAATTCCGATAAGATGGGTTTGGGGGGAAAAGCGGGTCTGCAGGGGGGGGCTAGTTGCCCTCCGTCACTTTTGACTCTTAAAAGAGAACTTGAAATTTAAATTTCCAATCAAATGAGTCTCCTGTAAAGTTTATACGACCACCCCATCCAAAAAACTTACATGCCCCCCAGAAATAACTTACAACCCTCTCCCCCGGGCATGGGGGGTTGTTTCAGCCCCAAAGGTCCTGTTATAGGATCTTTGGACTATTTTGAACAAAATGAAACTCAAAATTCCCAGCGGATGCATTTGGGGAAAAGATGGCGTAGAGGGGACGGCTAATTGCCCCCGATCATTTTCGACTCTTAAAAATAATAGAACTTCTGATTTCTAATCAAGTAAACCCCCTCCGAAGTTCATTCGGCCACCTTTTCCATACAAATCTTATAAGCTATTAATTGGCAAGAGGAACTTATAGCCCTTGACCTGAGGGATGTAAGAGGCGGGGGGGTATCATCTCCAAAGACATAATTACTGGACGTTTCAATTTTTTTGAACAAAATGACTATCATAAATTTTGATTGGATACGAGTATGTTTGGGGAAATGATGGGCGTAGGGGGTCTGGTTGCTCTTCAGTCATTTTTTACTCTTGAAAAGAACACTAGAACCTTCAGTTTCCGATCGAATGACTCCCTTTCGAAGTTTCTTCGACAATTCCTACTCTACTATGTGCCTTGGTCAGAAAAAAAAAAATAATACATTGTGATCAAGTCACTCTTTACTTAGGCAGCGCTATTGCGCTGGCTGTGATTAGTCGTCATTGCAACTGTCTTCATCGTATATTTTTACTATAATCTCATTTATGGTTGCAACATACGATAACGATGTCATTCATCATATTGTATATGAAGAAGCAGTTACTTTCAAAAATTGTGGTATCTTTTTAATATTTTAATTACGTTTAATGATGTTTTTTAATTACAGAAGCACAAAATATAGCAATTTCGTTTAAAATGAGCCCATAAACACCTCTCTAAACTTTTCCATACTTTACGAAGCAATGTTGTCCATGGAGAACTGGTATTGGCTGTATGTGCTAGCTTGCATACAGCTATTAGCATAGCCAGATAATCAACAGAAATATTGGTCATTGTTACAATTGATTTTTGTAATTTCTGGCGTTCAATGACTATTTGTAATAACTAAATTGCGTTCAAATGCACTTACTGAGACCTATTACAATTAATTTTTTGCACATTGTGCTTCAGATTCAGACGAATTCCAGAAATGTGCAACATACAGAATATGAAGCAACATCTTTGCATTATAGAATCTAGCTAATATCTGGCAATTAAGGCAAATTTCCTTGGTTTGTAAAATGTTATTTTCCTATCTTAAACAGTGCTTAATATGTTTCTCAGGAATTAATACTTTTTAGTGATAAATTCCATTTTTATACTTCGGAGGCTGCTCAATGCATCAGAAATTGAGTGTTCTAGTCCTCTTCTTATAAGACGAAAGTGATTAGAGACCAACCAGCAGCGACGAGGGGGGGGGGGTTATTTTCCGGGGAGTAAATCTAGACCCCTAACAGAGCAAAAGGAAAAGTGAAATGTCTTGCTGATTCCATAGTTTTCCAGGAAGAGTAGCTTTGTTTTGTATTACTTTATTGACGGCTATAGAGGAAGTATACAGAGACATCTAATAGAAAACAAAGAAGGTACTGACTTATTCCCCTCCTCCCCCAGAAAATTGTTTATCCGCCAGAAAATTCTTCCTGTTAACACTCACCTCTATGGAAAATTCCATTCCGAAAACATTTATCCCTGGAAAACTCCTAAATCTGTAAAATTAAGCTTCAAATGGGAAAGTATAAAAAGAAAAGAAGGGATTCTGGATAATCCCTATCTATAGATAGGGATAACCCTATCTATATTCCAAAATACTGGAAGAATATATGGTATAGAATATCCTGTAGTATGTATTTTTATGGTTTTGACTCATTTTTTCGTGTTTTATGGGCCTGGGATTGAGCTTTCCTAACAGGGTAAGATAAATGCTGAAAAATGATTTGTTTGCTTGTATGAAATAAGAAGTTCTGTAGTCAAGATTTTCGTGTTTCTGACTTGGAAAGACTTCATGTTATTCAAATTAAATTAAAAAAGAAAAAGGATATTAAAGGTACTTCAGATGAAAGAACTTTTGTGTAGCCTATGCCTATTCTCTAATACATTATATCAGTATGTATAGTGAATAATTGGAACAATCTTATAAAACAGAATTGTGAAAAATTGAAGACTTACAGTTGTGAATTCTCTTCAATGTATTTTCTGTTGCAAATAATTGTCAATTTTATTTATGAAGTGTGCCAGCATTTAAATTAGCGATACCAATTACAAATAGACATTATCTTTTTATTAGAATATAAGCAGATCGAATCATTTCAGTTTTGCTGAAAGAATGTATTTTTTTCTGTCCTACGTTGCCCTTGTTTTACCTTTAATTGCCATAGTTGAAGTTGAGTTAAAAAGAAGAACAGTTTGCTTGACCAGGGACTTAGGGATAAAAGTTTCAAACTGATAAGGTAAAAAAACCACCCTGTCTTGTGGCTCCCATGAAAAAACTCCCAATAAAATTGTGATCATCCATTGGCTCAAGAAATGATCTATGGAAGTTTTAAGCCGATTAAAGAGCTAGGATCAAGCCTGTTCGTCCTTTTTACTACGTAGAGAGTTTGTGAACAATGGGCATTTGGCATAATTTAGGATCTGGGGCTGCACAGTTCATGTCATCTGTAGGGGGTATATTTCTGGGAAGACAGGTAATACAGGTAGATAATATGGTGTAGAATGTCCATAAGCATCTATTTTTTTAATTCTTTATGCTTATTCTGTATTTGATTTGGTATGTTTCTATTTTATTAATCCTTTTATTTTGTTTTGGGGGACTGGGGTTTAGTTATCACAGCAGAAGAACATAATTAATTATGTATTAACATAATTGAATTATTAGGTTTCCCTAATAATTTAGTAGCTTCAAATTCCCATTGCTTGTAACCAGAAATCTGCAGTAGAATTACTTAGGCTGTTTGGTCTAACTCCAAAAACTATATAGCACAATGTCTCCCAAAACTATGATAAAAAAAAAGAAGAAAAAATCATATACCATTCAAAATGGAAGTTCGGTTAATGGCATGCCAAAATCAACCTTCTAAAATTTAATTTTTTACATTTGATTAACTACAAAAATGGAAAATTCTGCAATTACAGCTTTATAAAAAAAAAGGTATTACATTGCAACTATAAAATCAACTAAAGAGCAAGGTTGCTCAATGTCTTTCCAACCAAGGGGTATGAAAATACCCAAATTATATTCAGAATAGCCCATCTTTTCTGTCCTTATATGACACAATGACAATCCTTATATTACAATCTGCATTATCTAAAAGGGCTTTTTTCAGTATAAAACTATGACTAATATATTTTTTGTATCACAAAATCAAAATTATTTGGCAATATTTGTATAGAGCATAAAGGCATGTGGAATTTGTCAATGTTGTTGACCAAGATGATAAGTCCCATCTGAGGGCTTTACAGTATATTGCATGTTCATTATTTGTGGTTCCTGAACAACTGAGGTTCCAGAGCTCCCAACAATACTTTCTGAAAGACAATCATCATCTTTGTCTTCTTCCCTTCTTTTTAAACAGGCTGCTTTGGGGTTAAGGTTTCTTTCTCTGACACGTTGCTCTAATTGAGCTATAACATCTACAGCTTGCTGTATCACGCCTAGCTTAGTTTGAGCTTTATCAATTTTCAGATGAATTATACACATTTTACCAAGCTCTTTAAATGCTTCATTAATGTCTCTCACTCTAATTCTTTCTCTTACATTATTTGCCTGCCTTCTCTCTTTTTCCTTTACAACTTTTACTTCTGGGTCACCTTCTAGCATGTCAATATTGGTACTCTTGGATCTTTTGGAAGCTTTAGATGACGAGGGGAGAGTAGGAGCTGGATCTGAAACAGGAGAAACTATTCCTTTCTCTTCAAAGAGGTCAGAATTTTTCCTTTTACAAGGTTTATTGGAAGATATAATGGGGTGTAATACTGGTTGGTCTAACTTATACTGCTCAGTACTTTGATCTAAGCCTGTACCATAGCCGTTCTCAATAAGTCCAGTCTGCGCTTCTACGTCAGCATTATTAATCATCAAATGTACAGCCTCATCAAATCTTTCTTCAATATGGTCATAGCTAAACTGACAATTAGGACCACTCCATTCTTGCGTGTCAGGGGTGAAAGATGAAACAGGAGGATTTCGAAATGGAACCCTAGGATTTGGACCATACAAATGAGCTTTGGAATAGTCAACTGATTGAGGAACAAGGGAGTCTGAGTAAAAAGTGTTAATTGAACTGGAATTTACAGGTGGGTACATATTTAGACTGGAAGCTGGGGCAAATGTAGACATAGATGGCAACACAGTAGGGGTATGAGGATCTGCAGATACTCTAGGCATAGCATAGCTTATAGTATCTAGCCCAGGATTTGGGTTATTCACAGACTGCCCAAATGATTGAGAAAAATGAGAGTGGCCTTCTGGTATCATATGAGAACTATCAGTTGCCAGCATGCCAGCATCAAATGGAGTATCATATAATGGCATTGTAACAGGATTGGTACTCCATACACTACCCCTATTCAAAACACTATCAGGCAAGAAATACTGGCTACTATAATATGCACCATTGCCATCTTTTGGCGAGACATATCTCTGAGAATCTTGATTTACCCCATATTGCCACTGAGACTGTCTTAGCATATCAATAGGGCTATCACATATTTCCTTATTCTTTTTTTCAGAACTAGGAGGTAAGGGAGGTTTTAGGGAGTCATAGGCACATAAGGGTGAGCCACTTTGAAATGACACACTTGGACTTTCTCCACATACTGAACCAGAATAAACATCATTTAATTGTCTTTGCTGAGGGGTCATTTTATCAACCTTTTTATTTGCTAACTTATTAAAACAGTTTTCAAAGACATCACAGAGCATCATAGGGTCCTCTTCTGTTGTAGCCATCATTGATTCACTTATATTTTAGAACGAGTTGGACAAGCTTCTTTAAGGCAAACGAACACTTTCACTGCAGGGGATCAACCACATACTATAAAGTTCAACTATGGTGTTTAAAAAATAATATAGCTAAAGTCATAATGGGATGAAAATAAATGTTCTGGGTTGGCAGCAAAGGTAGGATGCAAAATAAAATCTTTTCTAAGAATATAAGTTGTATTCCAAGTTTGGCTTATTGTATCTGCAATCTTATCACTATTGTACTGCTGTTGATTTAGCGTTTTTTTATCATACTATTGATTATCCTCTGCATCAAAGTTTGATAACACTCAAATAAGTAGACAATAGCCCCATGGTCTTTTATATCCTAAAATGTAAAATAACAAAATTATAGAGTACGAAAATTATGTTTCTATGAAAAAGAATACATAGTGGAAACAGAAAATACAACTTAGCCAAGAATTGTCAAATATACCTATGGTGACAATGGTGCTTAATATTGAATCTTTTGATATATTAATTTGAACTTTTGTTTAGTATACAAATCGAATTCATATTGTCTTCTCGTATTTGATATAATAGCATTTTCGATTTGAAAACCAAATTGCATTTACATTCTAATGCTATGAAGCTTAACAAAAAGAAAAAAACTAAAAAGTTTACAGCTCAGTAGTTGTCTACAAACCAATTAGCAGTAAGTCACTTAAAAACGTCATTTTTGCTCTTAAATATTTCATATTGTAAAAGGATCAAGTCACTCTCATCTTCTGCAACTTCATCCAAAAGAATTACTGCTAGACAAGCTCAGTACGGTAAGTGAAGATTGTCCAACCTGTTCAGTACTTTTAAAAGCATGCATTCCGCCTGGAAAAAACACCAGGCGGGGTTGTCATCCTCAAAGACATAATTTCCGGACCTTGCAACTACGTTGAACAAAATGGCTATCTCAAAATTTTGATTGGATGTGTTTGGGGAAATGGTGGGCGTGAGAGGTGGGTTATTTGCCCTGCAATCACTTTCGACTATCAAAAAGGGCACTAGCCCTTTCAATTTCCAATCGAACGATTCCTTTTTGAAGTTTCTACAACAACGCTTTCTAAAAAAAAAACCTTATATACCCCCAGGGCATAACTTACGATCCTTGCACTGAAGGCTGTGGGGGGAGTGTCATCCTCAAAAACATAATTTCCGGACTTTTTAACTACGTTGAAAAAATGGCTATCTGAAAATTTTGATTGGATGTGCTTGGAGAAACTGTGGGCGTGAGAGGGGTGCTAGTTATCCTCCAATCACTTTCGACCATTAAAAAGGGCACAAGCCCTTCTAATTTCCAATCAAATGAGCCCATTTTGGAGTTTCTACAACATCACTATCTATAAAAACCTTATATGCCCACAGGGCATAACTTACAACCCTTGCCCCGAGGGCTCTGAGGGGGTCATCATCCTCAAAGGCCTAATTTCTAAAACTTTTAACTACGTTGAACAAAATGGCTATATAATAAGTTTGATTGGACTTGTTAGGGGAAATGGTGGGCGTGAGAGGGGGGTTAGTAGCCCTCAAATCACTTTCGACTATTAATAAAGGCACTAGCCCTTTGAATTTCCAATTGAATGAGCCCTTTTTCAAGTTTCTATGACAAAGCTTTCAATAAAAACCTTATATGCCCCAGGGCATAACTTATAATCCTTACCCTGAGGGCTGTGGGGGGAGGGTTGTCATCCTCAAAGACCTAATTTCCAGAACTTTCAGCTACGTTGAAGAAAATTACAATCTCAGAATGCTGATTGGATGTGTTTGGGGAAACGGTGGGCGTGAGAGGGGGGTTACTTGCCCTCCAATCACTTCCAACTATCAAAAAGGGCACTAGCCCTTTCAATTTCCAATTGAATGAGCCCTTTATGAAGTTTCTACGATAACGCATTCTATAAAAACCTTACATGCCCCAGGGCATAAGTTACAACCCATTCCCTGAGGGCTATGAGAGGGTTGTCATCCTCAAAGACATAATTTCCGGACCTTGCAACTACGTTGAACAAAATGGCTATCTCAAAATTTTGATTGGATGTGTTTGGGGAAATGGTGGGCGTGAGAGGGGGGTTACTTGCCCTCCAATCACTCTCGACTATTAAAAAGGGCACTAGCCCTTTCAATTTCCAATCGAATGATTCCTTTTTGAAGTTTCTACGACAACGCTTTCTATAAAAAAAAGCCTTATATACCCCCAAGGCATAACTTAAAACCCTTGCCCTGAGGGGTATGGGGGGAGTGTCATCCTCAAAACATAATTTCCGGACTTTTTAACTACGTCGAACAAAATGGCTATCTGAAAATTTTGATTGGATGTGCTTGGAGAAACTGTGGGCGTGAGAGGGGTGCTAGTTATCCTCCAATCGCTTTCGACCATTAAAAAGGGCACAAGCCCTTCTAATTTCAATTTCCAATAGAATGAGCCCTTTTTGAAGTTTCTACGATAACGCATTCTATTAAAACCTTATATGCCCCAGGGCATAAGTTACAACCCATGCCCTGAGGGCTATGAGGGGGTTGTCATCCTCAAAGACATAATTTCCGAACTTTGCAACTACGTTGAACAAAATGGCTATCTCAAAATTTTGATTGGATGTGTTTGGGGAAATGGTGGGCGTGAGAGGGGGGTTACTTGCCTTCCAATCACTTTCAACAATTAAAAAGGGCACTAGCCATTTCAATTTCCAATCAAATGAGCCCTTTTTGAAGTTTCGATAACAAAGCTTTCTATAAAAAGCTTATATGCCCCCAAGGGCATAACTTAAAACCTTTGTCCTGAGGGCTGTGGGCTGTGTTTCAACTACGTCGAACAAAATGGCTGTCTCAAAATTTTGATTGGATGTGTTTGGGGAAAAGGTGGGCATGAGAGGGGGGTTAGTTGCCCTCCAATCACTTCCGACTATTAAAAAGGGCACTAGCCCTTTCAATTTCCAATCAAATGAGCCTTTTTTGAAGTTTCTACGATAATACTTAATATAAAAACCTTATATGCCCCAGGGCATAACTTACAACCCTTGCCCTGAGGGCTGTGAGGGGGTTGTCATTCTCAAAGACATAATTTCTGGACCTTCCAACCACGTTGAACAAAATGGCTATCTCGAAATTTCTATTGGATGTGTTGTGGGGAAATGGTGGGCGTGAGAAGGGGGTTACTTGCCCTCCAATCACTTTTGACTATTAAAAAGGGCAATAGCCATTTCAGTTTCCAATTGAATGATTCAGTTTCCAATTGAATGGGTCATCATCCTCAAAGGCTTAATTTCTAAAACTTTTAACTACGTTGAACAAAATGGCTGTATAATAAGTTTGATTGGAAGTGTTTGGGGAAAAGGTGGGCGTGAGAGGGGAGTTAGTTGCCCTCAAATCACTTTCGACTATTAAAAAAGGCGCTAGCCCTTTGAATTTCCAATCGAATGAGCCCTTTTTCAAGTTTCTATGACAAACCTTTCAACAAAAACCTTATATGCCCCAGGGCGTAACTTACAATCCTTACCCTGACGGTTGTGGGGGGATTGTAATCCTTAAAGATACAATTTCCAGACCTTTTAACTACTTTGAACAAACCGGCTATCTCAAAATTTTGATTGGATGTGTTTGGATAAATGGTGGTCGTGGAAGAAGTGTTAGTTGCCTTCAAATCACTTTCAACTATTAAAAAGGGACTATCCATTTCAATTTCCAATCAAATGAATCCTTTTTGAAGTTTCTACAACAACGCTTTCTATAAAAACCTTGTATGCCCCCAGGGCATAACTTACAACCTTTGCCCTGAGGGCTATGGGGAGGTTCTCATCCTCAAAGACCTAATTTCCGGAACTTTCAACTACGTTGAACAAAATGGCTGTATCAAAATTTTGATTGGAAGTGTTTGGGGAAAAGGTGGGCATGAGAGGGGGGTTAGTTGCCTTCCAATCACTTCCAACTATTAAAAGGGCACTAGCCCTTTCAATTTCCAATCAAATGAGCCTTTTTTGAAGTTTCTACAATAATGCTTTCAATAAAAACCTTATATGCCCCAGGGCATAACTTACAACCCTTGCCATGAGGGCTGTGAGGGGGTTGTCATCCTCAAAGACATAATTTCCGGACCTTTCAACTACGTTGGACAAAATGGCTATCTCAAAATTTTGATTGGATGTGTTTGGGGAAATGGCGGGCGTGAGAGGGGGGTTACTTGCCCTCCAATCACTTTCGACTATTAAAAAGGGCACTAGCCGTTTCAATTTCCAATCGAACGATTCCTTTTTGAAGTTTCTACGACAACGCTTTCTATAAAAAAAAACTTATATGCCCACAGGGCATAACTTACAATCCTTGCCCTGAGGGCTGTGGGGGGAGTGTTATCCTCAAAAACATAATTTCCAGACTTTAACTACGTCGAACAAAATTGCTATCTGAAAATTTTGATTGGATGTGTCTGGGGAAATGGTGGGTGTGAGAGGGGTGTTAGTTATCCTCCAATCACTTTCGACCATTACAAAGGGCACAAGCCCTCCTTATTTTCAATCGAATGAGCCCATTTTGAAGTTTCTACCACATCACTATCTATAAAAACCTTATATGCCCCCAGGGCATAACTTACAACCCTTGCCCCGAGGGCTCTGAGGGGGTTATCATCCTCAAAGACCTAATTTCTAAAACTTTCAACTACGTTGAACAAAATGGCTATATAATAAGTTTGATTGGACGTGCTTGGGGAAAAGGTGGGTGTGAGAGCGGGGTTAGTTGCCCTCAAATCACTCTCGACTATTAAAAAGGGCGCTAGCCCTTTAAATTTCCAATCGAATGAGCCCTTTTTCAAGTTTCTATGACAAAGCTTTCAATAAGAAAATCTTATATGCTCCAGGGCATAACTTACAATCTTTACCCTGAGGGCTGTGGAGGGATTGTAATCCTTAAAAACACAATTCCCGGAGCTTACAACTACTTTGAACAAAACCGCTATCTCAAAATTTTGATTGTATGTGTTTGGATAAATGGGGGGCGTGGAAGGGGTGTTAGTTGCCTTCAAATCACTTTCAACTGTTAAAAAGGGACTAGCCATTTCAATTTCCAATCAAATGAGCCCTTTTTGAAGTTTCTAAAACAACGCTTTCTACAAAAACCTTATATGCCCCCAGGGCATAACTTAAAACCTTTGCCCTGAGGGCTGTGGGGAGGTTGTCATCCTCAAAGACCTAATTTCCAGAACTTTCAACTACGTTGAACAAAATGGCTGTCTCAAGATTTTGATTGGATGTGTTTGGGGAAAAGGTGGGTATGAGAGGGGGGTTAGTTGCCCTCCAATCACTTCCGACTATTAAAAAGGGCACTAGCCCTTTCAATTTCCAATCGAATGAGCCTTTTTTGAAGTTTCTACGATGATTCTTTCTATAAAAACCTTATATGCCCCAGGGCATAACTTACAACCCTTGCCCTGAGGGCTGTGGGGCGGGGGGGGGGGG
>JAQQPU010008743.1:0-10288 GCA_029168905.1 Artemia sp. Kazakhstan ARC1039 | reverse complement strand
TCAAACTAAATGGCTATCTCAAAATTTTGATTGGATGTTTTTGGGGACATGGTGGTTGTGAGAGGGGTGTTAGTTGTCCTCCTATCACTTTCGACTATTAAAAAGGGTACAAGCTCTTCTAATTCCCATTCGAATGAGCCATTTTTGAAGTTTCTACAACATCACTATCTATAAAAACCTTATATACCCCCAGGGCATAACTGACAACTCTTGCCCTGAGGGCTCTGAGGGGATTATCATCCTCAAATACCTAATTTCTAGAACTTATAACAACCCTTGCCCTGAGAGCTGTGGGTGAAGTATCATTCTCAAAAACATAATTTCCGGATTTTTTAATTACGTCAAACTAAATGGCTATCTCAAAATTTGGATTGGATTGTGTTTGGGGAAATGGTGGGTGTGAGAGGGATGTTAGTTATCCTCCAATCACTTTCGACTATTAAAAAGGGCAAAAGCCCTTCTATTTCCCAATCAAATGAGCCCTTTTTGAAGTTTCTACAACATGACTATCTATAAAAAACCTTATATGCCGCCAGGGCATAACTTACAGCCTTTGCCCTGAGGGCTATGAGGGGATTAGCATCCTCAAAGACCTAATTTCTAAAACTTTTAACTACATTGAACAAAATGGCTATCAAAAATTTTGATTGGATGTGTTTGGGGAAAAGGTGGGCGTGAGAGGGGGGTTAGTTGCCCTCAAATCACTTTCAACTATTGAAAAGGGCACTAGCCCTTTGAATTTCCAATTGAATGAGTCTACTCACTCGTACTCATGAGTTCTACAACATCACTATCTACAAAAACCTTAAATGCCCCCAGGGCATAACTTTGCCCTGAGGGCTCTGAGGGGGTTACCATCCTCAAATACCTAATTTCTAGAACTTTTAACAACCCTTGCCCTGAGGGCTGTGGGGGATGTGTCATACTCAAAAACATAATTTCCAGATGTTTTAACTATGTTGAACTAAATGGCTATCTCAAAATTTTGATTGGATGTGTTTGGAGAAATGGTGGGTGTGAGAGGGGTGTTAGTTATCCTCCAATCACTTTCGACTATTAAAAAGGGCATAATCCCTTCTATTTCCCAATTGAATGAGCCCTTTTTGAAGTTTCTACAACATCACTATCTATAAAAACCTTATATGCCCCAGGGCATAACTTACAACCCTTGCCCTGAGGGCTGTAAGGGGGTTGTCATCCTCAAAGACATAATTTCCGGACCTTTCAACCACGTTGAACAAAATGGCTATCTCAAAATTTTGATTGGATGTGTTGTGGGGAAATGGTGGGCGTGGGAAGGGGGTTACTTGCCCTCCAATCACTTTTGACTATTAAAAAGGGCACTAGCCATTTCAGTTTCCAATTGAATGATTCCTTTTTGAAGTTTCTACAATGCTTTCTATTAAAAAAAAAAACTTATATGCCCCCAGCGCATAACTTACAACCCCTGCCCTGAGGGCTGTGGGGGGAATGTCATCCTCAAAAGCATAATTTACGGACTTTTTAACTACGTCAAACTAAATGGCTATCTCAAAATTTTGATTGGATATTTTTGGGGAAATGGTGGTTGTGAGAGGGGTGTTAGTTGTCCTCCTATCACTTTCGTACTATTAAAAAGGGCACAAGCTCTTCTAATTCCCAATCGAATGAGCCATTTTTGAAGTTTCTACAACATCACTATCTATAAAACCTTATATGCCCCCAGGGCATAACTGACAACCCTTGCCCTGAGGGCTCTGAGGGGGTTATCATCCTCAAATACCTAATTTCTAGAACTTATAACAACCCTTGCCCTGAGGGCTGTGGGGAAAGTATCATTCTCAAAAACATAATTACGTCATTACCTCAAACTAAATGGCTATCTCAAAATTTGGATTGGATGTGTTTGGGGAAATGGTGGGTGTGAGAGGGGTGTTAGTTATCCTCCAATCACTTTCGACTATTAAAAAGGGCACTAGCCCTTTGAATTTCCAATCAAATGACCAAGTTTCTATGACAAAGCTTTCAATAAAAACCTTATATGCACCCAGGGCATAACTTAACCCTTACCCTGACGGCTGTGGGGGGACTGTCATCCTTAAAGATATCATTTCTGGACCTTTCAACTACTTTGAACAAAATGGCTATCTCATAATTTTGATTGGATGTGTTTGGATAAATGGTGGGCGTGGAAGGGGTGTTAGTTGCCTTCCAATCACTTTCAACTACTGAAAAGGGCACTAGCCATTTCAATCTCCAATCAAATGAGCCCTTTTTGCAGTTTCTATGACAACGCTTTCTACAAAAAAAACTTATATACCCCCAGGATATAACTTACAAACCTTGCCCTGAGGGCTGTAGGGAGGGGGGAATGTCATCCTCAAAAGCATAATTTACGGTCTTTTTAACTACGTCAAACTAAATGGCTGTCTCAAAATTTTGATTGGATGTTTTTGGGGAAATGGTTTTAACTACATTGAACAAAATGGCTATCAAAAACTTTTGATTGGATGTGTTTGGGGAAAAGGTGGGCGTGAGAGGGGGGTTAGTTGCCCTCAAATCACTTTCAACTATTAAAAAGGGCACTAGCCCTTTGAATTTCCAATCAAATGACCAAGTTTCTACGACAAAGCTTTCAATAAAAACCTTATATAACCCCAGGGCATAACTTACAACCCTTACCCTGAGGGCTGTGGGGGGACTGTCATCCTTAAAGATATCATTTCTGGACCTTTCAACTGCTTTGAACAAAATGGCTATCTCAAAATATTGATTGGATGTGTTTGGATAAATGGTGGGCGTGGAAGGGGTGTTAGTTGCCTTCCAATCACTTTCAACTACTGAAAAGGGCACTAGCCATTTCAATTTCCAATCAAATGAGCCCTTTTTGAAGTTTCTATGACAACGCTTTCTACAAAAAAAAAACTTATATACCCCCAGGACATAACTTACAACCCTTGCCCTGAGGGCTCTAGGGAGGGGGGAATGTCATCCTCAAAAGCATAATTTACGGACTTTTTAACTACGTCAAACTAAATGGCTATCTCAAAATTTTGATTGGATGTTTTTGGGGAGATGGTGGGTGTGAGAGGGGTGTTAGTTGTCCTCCTATCACTTTCGACTATTAAAAAGGGCACAAGCTCTTCTAATTCCCAATCGGATGAGCCATTTTTGAAGTTTCTACAACATCACTATCTATAAAAACCTTATATGCCCCCAGGGCATAACTTACAACCCTTGCCCTGAGGGCTCTGAGGGGGTTATCATCCTCAAATACCTAATTTCTAGAACTTTTAACAACCCTTGCCCTGAGGTCTGTGGGAGATTTGTCATTCTCAAAAACATAATTTCCAGATTTTTTAAGTACGTTGAACTAAATGGCTATCTCAAAATTTTGATTGGATGTGTTTGGGGAAATGGTGGGTGTGAGAGGGGTGTTATTTATCCTCCAATCACTTTCGACTATTAAAAAGGGCATAATCCCTTCTATTTCCCAATTGAATGAGCCCTCTTTGAAGTTTCTACAACATCACTATCTATAAAAACATTATATGCCCCCAGGGCATTTCTTACAACCCTTGCACTGGGGGCTCTGAGGGGGTTATCATCCTCAAAGACCTAATTTCTAAAACTTTTAACTATGTTGAACAAAATGGCTATCAAAAAATTTTGATTGGATGTGTTTGGGGAAAAGGTGGGCGTGAGAGGGGGGTTAGTTGCCCTCAAATCACTTTCAACTAATAAAAAGGGCACTAACCCTTTGAATTTCCAATCGAATGAGTCCTTTTTCAAGTTTCTATGACAAAGCTTTTGATAAAAACCTTATATACTCCCAGGGCATAACTTACAACCCTTACCCTGAGGGCTGTGGGGGGACTGTCACCCTTAAAAATATCATTTCTGGACCTTTCAAATACTTTGAGCAAAATGCCTATCTCAAAATTTTGATTTGATGTGTTTGGATAAATGGTGGGCGTGGAAGGGGTGTTAGTTGCCTTCCAATCACTTTCAACTATTAAAAAGGGCACTAGCCATTTCAATTTCCAATCAAATGAGCCCTTTTTGAAGTTTCTAAACCAACGCTTTCTATAAAAACTTTATATGCCCCCAGGGCATAACTTACAACCCTTGCCCTGAGGGCTGTGAGTGGGTTGTCATCCTCAAAGACATAATTTCCAGATCTTTCGACTATGTTGAACAAAATGGCAATCTCAAAATTTTTATTGGATGTGTTTGGGGAAACGGTGGGCATAAGAGGGGGGTTACTTGCCCTCCAATCCCTTTCGACTATTAAAAAGGGCACCAGCCCTTTGAATTTCCAATTGAACAAGCCTTTTTTAAGTTTCTACAACAACACTTTCTATAAAAACATTATATGCCCCCAGGGCATACTTAAAACCCTTGCCCTGAGGGCTGTGGGGGAGTGTCCTCCTTAAAAAGATAATTTTTATCTGGAAATCAACTATGCTGAACAAAACAGTTATCTCAAAATTTTTATTGGATGTCTTTGGGGAAATGGTGGGCATGGAAGGGGTGTTAGTTGCCTTCCAATCACTTTCTACTATTAAAAAGGGCACAAGCCACTCCAATTTCCAATTGAATGAGCCCTTTTTGAAGTTTCTATGACAACTCCTTCAATAAAAAGTGCCCTGGTCTAAAGAAAAAAGAAATAAATAATACATTGTGCCAACATTGTTCATTACTTAGGCAGCACAATTGCGCTGCCTATAATTCTCTTGTTGTTTTGTACATGACAAAATTTATTTTCAAAGGCAGCTATGCTGAAATTTAAAGAATGCAATAGAAATAAGTTGCTGGGATCATAAATATGGTAATAGCACTATCAGTATTAACACAAAGACGCTTAAGGGTTTTTTGGCAGTTAATTGAATCACAATAAAACAATTTGCTTTCACATTCTGAAAGGGTGTGCATGCAACTGAAGTTCAGTTGTATGCACTGTTTTTTGAGTTAATTGAATCACAATAAAACGATTTGCTTTTACATTCTGAAACGATTTGCTTTTACATTCTGAACTGAGCCTTCATGCAACTGAATTGCCCATGCAACTCAACTTCATTTAACTGAACCACCTTGCAACTTGAACCCCAGACTTATTTGTGTAGTATTCTAAAAATACAAGGCAATATCCATGGGGTAAAAAATAAGTTAGAATCATTACATGTTCAACCTTGTTGAAATTTTTAATTTTTTAAAGTCACATTATAAATGCCTGTCAAGATCATTCAAAAATCTCTATTTTATTGTTGCAAAAACAAAGAAGCAGATGTCACAAACCATTAAAGCAGATTTATTTCTCCTTTTTTCAGATAAATCAGAACTTTCCTGAATGTTGAGTAATAAACATCCCCAGCCTTTTTCAATATTCCCTCAACAAGCACTCAAAGTTTAAACTTAATACCCTCAGCTGTTCTTGATGTATTACAGATACATCTTCTTGTAAAACTTAATGCACATAGTATATGGTCATTTAGTTGAAGATACCCCTAAACATTTCCAAAATGATGTGATGGCTGATACCATCAGCTGTTCTTTAGATATTACTGGTATTTCCTTGTCATAACCAATAAAGGAAAGTGTTTTTTTTTTTTTTTATTGTGTTTGGTATTCTTGACATTTCTCTAAAGTTAGACCTTGATACTCCATGTTGTTTTGGATATCCAGGATCAAACATCCCCTCTTTTCTTGATAAAAAAAAAGTTTTTATGTTAATAACAGGCAACTTACATAACTTACAGCTCTTGCACCAGGGGCTGAGGGTTGTGAACCGTAGAGGCATAGTTTAAACTTTAGACTGTTTTAAATAAAATGGCTATCTCAAAATTCTGATTTTATGTATTTGGAGACAAAAGGGCATGGGGGGTAGAAGCCCTCTGATCACTTTTGACTCTTAAAAAACGCACTGTAACTTCCCATTTCAAATGCAATGGGCCACCTCCAAAGTTGATACAGAAAAAATACTTTTCCATTAAAACTGTTGTGTTAACAAAAGTAAATGGATTAACTTACAGCTCTTGCCCCAGGAGCTGCTGGCAGGGTCATAAACACTGAAGGTATGGTTATTTCACAGAATGGTCATATCAAAATTTTGATTGGATACATTTGGGGGAAAAAATTGGTTAGGAAGGAGAGGCTGGTTGCCCTCTGATTCTTCAAAAGTGACTTAGAACTTTAAATTTCCAATCTAATGAGCCTCCTCCAAAGTTTATACAACTATCCCTTCCATAAATTAAATAAAAAAACAACTTCATTCAACTGAAAGTAAGAAGCAATATTAAAATTTGCAACAGACATAAATTATTATGTATATGAGGGAGTTTGCCCTGTTGTCAATACCTTGCTCTTTGTACAAAATTTCAAATTTTATTCCAATTCTTTAAGAATGACCCCTGAATCACAAAAGCTGTCTAATTAGAATAAATAGCTCTTTTGGAAGTGCTGAAAAACTTTAGCCTACAGAGCAAGGTATTGACAAGGGGGAAAACCCCCTCATATATGTAATAATTTCTGTTTGTTTTAAGTTTTAATGTTGCTCCTTACTTTCAGTTGAAATTCTATTCCCCCCATGAAGAATTTCTCCATGGAAAGATCCTCCCACGTAACCCTGGGTAACTATATTTTAACAATGGATAACTTGCTTCCTTTCAGTAAATTCCAAATTAAGTTCTGGTCTTGAGAAGATATGGGAGTTGTCAGCCCTACTCATGTTAATTTCTGCTTGTTTTTAGTTTGAACTGGTTATTTATAGTAATTTCTGTTTGTTTTGGATTTCATTTATTTATTATTTTCTGCCCATTTTTGGTTTAGTGGAGTTCTTTACTTTTCTTTGTAAAACTCTTTTGTGGAAAAAGTTTTTTGAATTAGTTATGATAAATAATAAATCATTGAAGCCTTATGGCTCTTTTGTATAGGCAATGCAATTGTATTGTATCTGATACAATTCTGTTCCATATACTTACTAAGTTGTTTTTGTTTTTTTGTTGGTGTTTTTGAGTAGTTAACTAAGACAGGGGTCCAGGAATAAGTTTAGTTTTGCATTAGTGGTAAATCTAATTACTGTAGCTTCAGCTTATCTTATTTTTCCACCAATGGAGAGTTTTATTTCAGTCATTTGGAGAAAACAAAAACAAAGCAATTATAGGGCACAATGCCCCTGCTACTCCCCCCCCCCCCAAGGCATCTGATCAAAATTTCAAGCTAGCCATTTTGTTCTACATAGCTGAAAAGTCCAGTAAATACACCACTGGGGATGACAATATCCCCAAAACCATGGGATAATGGCTTTAGTTTATACAACTGGTTCTTTGCATACTGGACTTATGATTTGGAAGGAGGAGGGCAGTGGCCTAATTTTGTGAAAATCCTGGGGGGGGGGGGCAAAATTGGAGCCATTTTCCCCAATTTAAGTGAAATGACAGTGAAAACTGAAAAATGAGCCATAGAGTACCATAAGGCAAAGATATATTCTAAAGAAAACTGACTCATTTTTCTGGGTCCTTGAGTTATACAGGCTTATCTCAGTTTTGATAAGATTTTTGGATAAACCGAATTTCAGCTAAGGGAGGGGGGAGTATTTCTGCCACATACCAGATGATGTTAATCACACAGGGGGGGGGGGGGCAAGTTTTGTTCTTGGTTTCAAAAAAGGGTAAGGCTATTAAGATGAACCTCACCTGGAATCTCAAGGGGAGTGTCTTGCAAAATCAAATCAGGCATCTGATAAAAATTTCAAGATACCCAATTTTTCTACATAGCTGAAAAGTCCAGTAAATATGCTGCTAGGGATGACAAGACCTCCAAAACCATTGGATAAGGGCTGTAGTTTATACTATTGGTTCAATTTACATATTTGACTTATGATTTGGAGGGGGATACTAGAAAAACCAAACTGTTTCTCTGGATGCTTGAATTATGCAGGCTTATGTGAGTTTTGATAAGATTTTTGAAAAAAACTGAATTTTAGCTAGGGGGGGGGGGAGAAACTCCCACATAGTAAATTATGTTAATTATGCAGGTGACATGTCTGATTCTTGGTTTCAAAAAGGGGTAGGGGATTAAGGTGAAGCTCTATTGGAATCTCAAGGGGAGTGTCTAGCAAAACCAAAAGACACTATATTCATGTAGCTTGTAAAAATAGTGTGCCAGCAACATTTCAGAAATTTTTTAGGGTATTATGAACAAAATTACATGATACAGTCAGTGATATGTTTAACTGACCAAAAGGGAAAATGTGCATGCTACTACTACTATTGCCACTACTACTATTATTACAACTACAACCACTACTAAAGTTAAGGGTATTAAGGGGAACACTTAAGGAAATAATGATGGGGAAGTTAAACTAAATCAAAACACTATGTGTATGCATTATATTGGAACTTCCAGGTATGTTGACAGGGATGTTAAACTAACCAAAAGGCACTATGTTCATACTGTTAATACTATTTCTACAACAACCAGCCCCTTTCTATCTTTAACAGGGACAAGTTCAGATTGACTATTCCCTCTCAATTGATTAACATGTCAGTACAAGATATTACTAATATGCCATTTGACTTCATCTTCCACATCTTTGGGCAGTTGCATCCATGGCCTGCCCTCCAGTTCACACCTTTTTAATTCACATTTTAATGCTTTCTCCACTTTGTGTACATTCCTCTTATTTCCATATGATCTGTCACTCATATAATTATTGTACAGACCCCTCCTCCTCCCTATTAAGCATAAAGTATTTCCACTGATATTGCTAGCTGCATTTATAACTTTCTTCCCCAAGACACCACCAGCAACTTCACAAACAATTTTTCTAAAATTATTCCATTTATCTTCTATATTATCAAATTCTAAACTCTCCAGTTTTGTATTTACCCATTCCTGGAAAGTTTATCTCAAATTCATATCTTGGAGTCTATCAGTGTTGACAACAAAACAAAGCTTAATTATGAATCTTGACAGGCATTTATTTAATGACTTTAAAAAACAAACAGTTCCAACATGGTTGAACATGTAAAGATTCTAACTTTTGTTTCACCACATGTTACCTCAGATTTGTAGAATACTGACAAACTGAGTATAGGGGTTCAGTTCCACAAAGATTTAGTTTCAGGGGGGTTCAGTTGCAATGGAAACTTCTGAAAAACAACATAGTCATAATCATTGGCTTTTAAGAATTTTGTTATCATCAGGCATTCTGAATCACTCCAAGGTTTTAAATGTATGACTCCAAGAAAATAACCCCATATTTTAGAAGATTTTCAAACAATGGAATATATTCACATCAAAATTACTTCTATTTGAAACTGCCATAGAAACTATAACATTTAATTTCTATCCCTTAGTTAAATAGGAATATACAAAAAGGAAAATTGATCAAATCAATTCTAAAATGTCTAAAAATTAGATCCTTCTTGAAAACTCAATTACAAAGTTCTAAGAAGCAGGGTTAAATAGCTTTATTTATAATAAAGCCCAACAAAATAGAAGAAAATTTTCTATATCTAAATAAACAAAACTATAATATATCTAAAAAATGACAATTTAGAGTAGACAAGTTCAACATCAAGAATGGATCAATTTAAGAAATAACAGAAGATTTTCATCCCCTAAGGACATTAATATATTGTAGATCACCTAAAAAGTTTCAATCTTGAAACAAAACTGGCTTTGCCAATTTGTCCGTCTTGGACAAACTGTATCTAAAATTGATCCAAATTGGTTCTTTTATAAATGTTAACATGAATATTTCAACAAATGAACTTTAATTTGAAACAAGAACATCAAAAATTCCTGATACATGCATATGTCTTAAAACAGCTAGCCTGGGTGTAAACCAGAATTGCCTGAGCTAACATCACAATTACAGAATCAAGGCAGCCATTAACATCAACAGGTCCATGGTTAGCCACAACCATTTATAAATAAAGTCTATTGAACTTTGGCAAAACCTCCAGTACTCAACCAGTATGTTCAATAGGTCCATGGTTAACCACAACCACTTACAAATAAAGTCCATTGAACTATGATAAAAACTATGTGTAATCTTGGATAAATATTTGGTTAAAAACTATCTTTCCTCAAAATGAACAGCTGGCTCTTAATCTTGAATATGGTGTAGATAGTTGCAATTGGTTGATAATTGAGACTAGGCTAGTGTGGATTGGCTGAGTATAATCTTGAAAAACTTCTTTTATCAAGATTTAAGCCCTAAGCAAAGGTTACTCTTGTAGTATCCCAGTTTAAGTATAATTATTGTGCTTTACAACACTTTTCTTAGATTAAATTTGCCTAA
>JAQQPU010008742.1:0-29764 GCA_029168905.1 Artemia sp. Kazakhstan ARC1039 | reverse complement strand
TGGGGAGTGACGTATGGGGAAAATACTTGCCGTCCGAGGGTTTGTTATGGCATTTTTTGCAAAACGGAGGCACAACGAAACCCTCCTTTGCTCCAGGGTTTTCAGACTAGCTTTTTTTAGGAGCAGAGAATATGGCACCTTGCCTTCTTTGAAAATTATTCGCAAGGCCCTTTTTTGAATTGATTTGATTTTTTCCGATTCTTCGCGAGATATACCAGGGTGCCAAACTGGACAAGTATATTCTAGATGCGGGCGGACAAAAGACGTGTAAATTTGTAAGGAGTGGGAAGGGGGGGACGCTGAATTTATTTAGGAGCTTAAGGAGGGCGATAGACACATTAGCTCTATGGATGATGTCTTTAACGTGGATATCCCACTTTAAATTTGAAGAAATTGTGACGCCAAGTAGTTTAAATGAGGACACAGAAATTTCAGGAGGGATAGGATTAAGAAAATAGGGCGAGGATTTGAGGAAACAAATGGGCATTATCATGGACTTAGAGGCGTTTACTGTCATGTCTAAGTCTAAGGCCTCGTCTCCAATTTCATTGAGGATACTCATAGGGTCACTTATTAAATTATACCTTTCTTGAGATATTGCAGATAAATTCTTTTGACAACCTAAGATGCAAATAGTACATTTTGATTGAGTTCAATTTCCCACTCAACATGCCCTGATAATCTTAACTTAATATCACCCTTAACTGTTCCTGAGATATTGCAGATATGTTCTTTGGACAAAATTGGATGCACATAGTTTCTTTTGTTTTAGCTTAACATCCCCAAAAACATATCCTGAAGCTGCAACATATTACTTTGAGTTTTTCTTGGAATGTTGCACAGACACCCTTTTGGCAATCTGGATACCCATAGTTTATTTTGATTTAGTTTCATACCCCCCTAAACTTTCCCTTAAAGGTTTCAACTAAATACCCTATTCCATTTGTGATATATTGCATTTATGTCATTTTGACAACCTGGATGCACTTAAACTCCTTTGATTTAATTCAATAGTAGTAGCAGTAATAGGCTAGTAATGGTAGTAGTAGTAGCAGCATCATTTGTAAGTAGTTACAGTTGTAAGTAGTCACAATCACATCTAGCAGCAGTTGCAGTTTTAAGTAGTTGGAGTTGCAAATAGTCACAGTTAGTCTACTATGTCTAGTATTTGCAGTAAGTCGCAAGTAGTTGCAGTGACATTTGTAAGTTTCTGCAGATGCAAGTAGTTATTGCAGTCAAAACTACACATAGTTACGATCACACTTCTGAGCTGTTGCAATCAAAGCAATTGAAGTTGCAAATTTTTGTAGTCATAAGTAGTCACAAACACAAGCAGTCATTATCATAAATAGTCACAGTGGCAGTAATAGTAGTAATAGCATAAGTAGTAGCTGTAGCTGTAGTAACCCTGAAAGACTCAATTTAATACACTCAGCCATTCCTCATATATTGTTGATATGGCCTTTTGACAACCTGCAAGAAGATAGTGTGTTTTTATTTTGTTAACATACACCCCAACATCCCCTGAAAGTTCAATTTTGATGCCCTTAGCTATTACAGATATATTGTAGATATGTCCTTTCAATATCATTATTTAATTAAACATGCCCTGGAAGTTTCAACTTCATACCTTTATCTGTTTCAAAGATATCACAAATACTGTGTATGACAAACATGGATTGACGTAGTGTCTTTTGATTTAGTTCAACATTTCCAATAATGTTGGAGCTCTGAGAGCTTCAACATAACGCCCCTAGCTCTTTCTGGGATATGGCAAATATACCCTTTTCACAATCAGTACGCATACAGTACCTTTTGATTTAGTTTCTTATCCCCTCAATTTTCTCTAAAAAAATACAGCTTACTACCTTATTCTGTTCCTAAGGCATTGTATCTATGGCGTTTTGACCATCTGGATGCACTCAAAACCTTTAAATTTCGTTCAGTAGTAGTAGCAGCCGTAGTAATTGTAGTAGCCCTGAAAATTTCAACTTAATATTCAGAGTAGTTCTTGAAATATTGCTGAATTCATGCTATTGACAACCAGCATGCAAATAGTGCCTTTTGATTCATCTTCTTAGCAACATAAATTTTCTCTGAAAGTCTCAACTTTATACTCTATTCCTTTCCAGAGATGTCCTGCCTATGCCAAATTGACAACCTGGATAAACTTAAACTATTTGATTCAGTTCAATAGCAGTAGTAGTAGTAGTAGTAGTAGTAGTAGTAGTAGTAGTAGTAGTAGTAGAAATAGCAGCAAAAGTGCAACAGGTGTAGCATTAGTAGTTCTGAAAGGTTTAGATTAATACCCTAAGGTTTTTCTGGGATATTGATGATATTTCCCCCTTAAAATGCCTGCAAATGTCAACTTAATTCTGTAAGCTGTTCCTTATATATTGCTGATAAGCCCTTTTGACAACCTCCATGCACATGGTGTGCTGTGAATAAGTCCAACACTGCCATCACCATTCTCCTGAGAATTTTATCTTAATAACCTTAGCAATAGTAATAGTGGTAGTAGCAGTAGTAGTAGTAGGAGCATTGGGAGTAGTAGTGGTGATAGCAGTAATAGTATTTGCATAGTGCCTTTTTGGCTAGTCCAACGTCTCCTCAACATGCCCTGATAGCCATTCCTGAGATATTGCTGGCATGTCCTTTTGATAACCTGCATTGAATAGCATGTTTTGATTTTGTCCAACACCCCCCTCAGCAATTCCTGAAAGTTTCACCTTAAAATCATTAGCCTTGGCAATAGTAGTACAAGTAGAGGTAGCAGTAGTAGTAGCCACTACTAGTAGCAGTGATAGGATCTACATAGTGCCTTTTTATTATTTTAACATCCCCCTCAATATGCTATGAAACTTTCAACTTAATACTCTAGCTGTTGCTCAGCTTCAGATACTGCTGATATGACAGCCTGCATAAATATAACATGTGTCAATTTGATTAAATATTCCCCTCTGCATTTTCTGAAAATTTCTCCTTAATACCCTTAGCCTTACTACTGCTAGTAGAAGCAGTAATGGTAGTAGTAGCAGCACCATATCTAAATGACTCCTAGGTCATTAGATGTTCTATCTATTATATTTATCTACAAAGATAAACCAAAAGCTAAAACAGACTATATCATGCATAACTAAGGACAGCTATGTTAAATGTTCTTTCGGCAGCAGCAACTGCAACAGTTGCTGTCAGAGCAAATTGGCAAAGGCAACTGCCTTGCTTTAGCTGGTGTTGCCAGCAATTTTCTTCACCTAAGACTTTTTTGAAGCAAGTAGCACCATGGAAAAACTGAAGCAGAACTTCAAGCTCTACTGGAAAAGCAGTAGAATCAGGAGGTCTTTCTTGGTTTGGAAAAAAAATGTTGTTGCTAGCTCAGTATCTGCATCTGAAACTCTTTTTTTTTAAAGGAGGCTGAAGTTAGGATCAAAATGGCAGAAAATTGACAAGGCAAGCTCTGGGATTATCTCCCATCATTGTAGTTAACCTTTCAAGCAGGAGTCAAAGTCGCCAATGATGATGTCTGACAAAATCTGCCTCTGGATTGACTTTGAACTGTTGAACTGTCAATGAAATTGTTCATTTCACCCCCTGATATTCTTTTGAAAAGTTTCTTCATAGCTTTAAGTATCTCGATTTGGACAATGATGTTGATCTCCTCTTCTTCAAATTTTTTTGTTGCTATCCTGATCTTGTATGTGGTTTTTTCTTAAAGATGAGGCAAGCAATAAATTTGAAGTTTAGAATCCTTTTCAGAAGGCTGCTAGCTTGTGCCTTTGACTTTGCATCAGGGTTCTTTATCTGTTTGGTTTCGTAAATGGCTGAAACTATTGCTTCAAACTGAGTAACTACTGCTTGTATAGTTTCAGCCCTTGCAGTTTACCGAGTTTGTGCTGAGTTTCTGAGATTAAAGTGGTTTTCAATAAAAGAGAGTTTTCCTTTAAGTGTGGCAAAATGGTTTGTAGATGAAGAGAAGAACACATATATTTTGTCCAGGATGTTGAAAAGCTCAACTATCCAAAGAAAGTTTTTTTCATCGTCTTCTGTTTTGTTGTGTTTCACCTTAGAACTTTTTTTTCAAAGTGTCTTCTGTTTTCCTGAATTTTTCACCTTAATGAGACCTGAATTTTTCATTTCCTGAAATTTTCACCTTAATATTCTTAGCCTTAGTATCATGGGCGCCCATAAGCTGAATTCCAGGGGGGGGGGGGCAAACTTCGTCAATTTGCAATTTTAAATCTATATAAAAAAAATCTCAGAAAAAAAATATAAAAAAAAGGCAGCCTCATCCCCCCCGGGGGGCCACCCCCCCCCCCCCCCCCCCCCCCATATGGGCGCCCATGCTTAGTATTAGTTGCAAAAAAAGCAGTAGTAGTAGTGGTAGCAGTATTAGCGTTAGCGTGCACACATTGCCTTTTGGTCAATTGATCTTCCCTCTAAGCATTCTCTGAAAGTTCCAACTTAATACCCTAAGCCATTCATGAGATGTGCCTTTTGGCAACCTTCATTCACATAATGTATTTCGACTTAGTTCAACTTTCCCCTCAACATTATCTTAAATTTTCACCTTCATACCCTTAGCCATAGTAGTAGTAATGTTGTATTAGTAGTAGTAATGTTGTATTAGTAGTAGTAGTATCAGTAGTATTAGTAGCAGTAGTAGTATCCACATATTACCTTTTGGTTAGTTGAACATCCCCTTCATGATGTCTTGGAAGTTGCAGTTTGATATGGTAAGTCGTTCTTGAGATATTGCTGATACGTCCTTTTGGCAATCTGTATGCACGTAGTATGTTCAGCTTTCCCCTCACATTTTCCCAAATTTTCACCTCAATATTCTCAGCTTTAGTAGTATTTGCTAAAGAAAGAATAGTTGTAGTAGTAGTAGTAGAAGTAGTAGTAATAGTAGTATCAGAAGCGTGTAAATATTGCCCTTTTGGTCAATTGAACATCCCCCTCATCATTCCCTGAAAGTTCCAACTAATACCCCCTAATAACTAAATACCTAAATACCCCCTGAGTCATTGATGAGTTACGCCCCTTTGACAACCTGTATGCACACAACGTGTTTTGATTTAGTTCAACACACCTCAACATTCTGTGAGAGCTTCGCCTGAATGCCCTTTGTCTTTTTGAACCCTAAAGGTCGAACTTGCCCTCCCAATAGCAAATACTATATATAAACAATGAGCGAATTGCATAACTTGTAGCCCTTGCCAAGAAGGCTATAGGGGGGTTGACATCCCCAGTGACAATATTACTGGATCTTTCAACATTGTTGAACAAAATGGCTGTCTCAAAATTTTGTTTGGATTTGTTTGGGGATTAATGGGCGTGGGGGGGAGGGGCTTGTTGCCCTCCAATCACTTTTGACTCTTAAAAAGGACACTAGAACTTTAAATTTCCAATCTAACGAGCTCCATCTGAAGTTTCTACAATAATTGCTTCTGTATGAAGTGTCTTGATAAAAAAAAATTGCCCACATCGCTCTTTACTTAGGCAGAGCTATTGCAACGCCTATGATCAGGATGGACACATTCTTTGGAATTTAAGGACAACAATATAACTAGTTGAAAAGGGGGTGTTTACCCCTATTGCAAAATATAAATGTATAGCGAATAAAAAAGTCATAAATTAGAAAATGATCCACATCTTTGATTGGACAAGTTATGGTATTTTCTGGTATTTCTGTCTTGTGTAGGAATTTTTAAAAAGAAAGACATGTTCTACAAAACTTAAAAACTTGAATTGAAGTTTGAGCCGTAAAGCTGAACATCTTTCTTTTATAATTTATAATATCCCATTTTATGACGACAGCCCAAAAATATAAATTTTTAGTGGTGTTGAATGAGACTGACTCTGTGTAATTGTTAGTTTTTTGAACCAGTTCTAAAAGTCTATTTGTTAATAATCTGTTAAATTTGCACTGCATTGTCCAAAGGATAAAGATAATTCTGTAGTTCTTTCACGTCACTTCTTGGCCGCCAGGCTGCAATAGGCTAGTTTTTCACATGGTACCTGGGGCAGAATTTTGAACTGCAATTTTATTTTTAGTCTGCTACCGTGTGATGGACTTCATTTTTCAATGTCTAAAATGTCAATGAATATATACGTTTTTATATTTTGGAAAGTTATTTGATGATGAAATTTATTAGGGGTATTTTTGAGGGAAAATATATATAATCAAAGGAGGTATTCAAAGGCTAAGGCTCTAATAATTCGCTTTTGCTTGTTTGGTTATGGGTGTCTTTGATAAGCTATGAAAATAGAAGCTGAAACATAGTTAATTATCCTGGGCCTGGGCTCTGCGGTTAATTTCCAACAATAACAAGTGTGACAAGGGGTCTCTAGAAAGGGCTAAAGTCCAAATATCCTGAGCTCAGCCCCCCCCCCCCAAAAAAAATGCTTATGGTAAAAATTACATATTCGTGTAAAATACACATCTATAGGGGGGCGGGCGGGGTAGTATCTCAAAGATGTCCTGATTTGCAAGATAAGGTAGGTATGGGCCTAAGAAAGGATCATGTGAATCACCCTACCCCTCCTTCCGGAAAAGCATTCTGATTTAATCATTTTTTCCCCTTGCTGAGTGGAGCTACATTTGCATATATATGTTAACTACGGGGGGTGTGCTATTTTTTAAGGTTCAATTAAAACTTTTTTATGAATCCATGTTTTATTACAGTCCCCAGACATAGATGGTTAGCATGCTTGGTATTCCACGCCATTGGGAATAATCTCTATATGATGGTCTGAGGGCCCATTAGGATGATTTATGAAGATGCACTTTCAAGTATACAATAATCAGGATACAAAGTTTTAAAAATGCACCTTTTGTGAAGCATCTAACTGCACTTTCTTTCTGTCTTGAATTCGGTGGCCTTGTGTAATATAACCTTGGAATTAACTCAGATTCAAATTTAAGCATTTATGATTGCAAGTTATTTTGATGTACCATTTTGTTTACAGATGCAACATGATATTCAAGCTGATAGAAGGGCATTAAATGTTTATGCAAAAATTTTGAGCTATGAGATTGAAATGGGCTTTTTATCTCCTTTTCACAGCTATTATTGACTGTTCTGCAAGATTGCAACTTGGTGAGTCAGTTAATTAATTTAGTCTCTTTTTTCACTCTGATATGAAAGTGCAGTAACTTCTAGGTTATCGGAAACAAAAAAGTTCTTTCCAAAATAGTCGTTAAAATATACCAGCTATCTATTAAAAAATATTGTTTCAAGAGCTGTAAAAAAATAGTTTTTTTTTAAAGTGGCATTATTTACATGGTGTATTTGTGAAAAATAATGTCAGAATATGTAGTTGTTTACAACCAAATTTACTTGATTTTGAGTACTTTTAGGCTGAGGGTGCTATGTCAACCTTCCGAAACTGCTAGTTTATTCTAGCTTTACTTATATGTTCTTTTTTTTAACCTTAGTAAAGCCCTATTAAAGTATCCTTTGGGTACTTGAACTTCCTAAAGGTTTTTACTGCTATAGGCCAAGGGTATTAGCTTAGCTTTATTGAACTTGCTATTTTTGTCACTATTGTTCAACATATATACTAATCGAATGCCGTATCTGTTTTGTGAAGTTAAATCAGATTTCATTGATGCATACTATAATCATTAATTTTTCTAGGTAACCTGTGCTATAGCTTTTTTGTTCATTTAGTTATTATTTTAGAAATCATTTTCAAATAAAAAGAGAACTCAAAGAAAAAAAGCAATATTAAATCTTAAAACGAGCAGAAATCAAGATGAATCATCAAGTCAAACTTGGGACGAGTAAAAATCAGCGCAAATAAGAGTTGGGCCACCAGTGTTTTAAAACCCCTTAAGATTAGTGTCTTTTCGCAGATATTGCCACCAGTTAAATATTGCCACCAGTCAGCGGATCTAGCGGGCTCACACATTGATAGTAAATATCCGCCAGTTGAGCTGCTATTCACGATCTGAAAACATTGTGTGTGTCTGTGTAACTCCTTTTATTTAAGTGTGGAGTTGTGACGTTTTGAGACGTGTGTTAAATGTCGGAGGTAGAGAATTGTGTGAACAGATGTTAAAATGAAGAAAAGCTGATAGTGGATTGGATCGTTCTGGATATTAAGGAGAAACAATCTGGGATCATCAGCAAGACTTTAAGGAATTAGAATTGGAAGAACCATCGTCTTATGGAAACAGTTTAAGAATGTTAGTTCCCACATTACAGGACCGAAATTTGCTATTACATTTTACTTTAAACATTAATGCACTTTATTAATTTTGTTCATATTCCTTATAATATTTAAATCTTTTTCAGTGTAAAACAATTAAAGTTATATAGCTTGTAGACAACCAAATAGTTAAAATTACACATTTTAATGAAATATTCATGTCATTATGTTTACGCTAGTGTAGTAACAGATCAACTACACATTTCTGCAAAGGGCCTAAGTGCAGTCTCAAAAGTAAGCTTGCCAAAGCTAATGTCATTTTAAGACTTACTTACTCTTAAATAGGCCGGGCGTGTCCCAACATGGCTTGGGATACAATGTTCAAACTTCCAATATCGTCTTGGTAGGGTACAGCTAGTGTTTGGTCAGAGCTGCTTTGATAGTATGATGACATCTGAAATCGTAGATTAGACCGGGTCGAACAAGATCCTTGATCAAAAAGATCCTTAAAGCAATCAAAAAGAGTACCGGCTATTATTCATGGCCTCCCGAAGAGGCTCCTCCCCCCAAAAGAGAACGAATATCCCTAAGAGTTGGCAGGACCAATCTCATATTCCTTCTAAAGCTTTTCCTCTCAACTTTTCCAAAACTTTCCGCCATCAGAGACTGAATTTATAAATCACGTTTCATTTTGTATTTATTTTCGCTTTTCTACTTTCCTCATACTTTTCACTCGCGCAAAATAAATCATCACCAAATGTAAATTGGACTCCAGTGTCCGCCATTTTCGATTTCATTTCTTTATTGTAGTCCCGTTTTATAGTTATTTTCTCTCTCTTAGTTTTCTTTTCTTCTGTCGTGGTATTAAGTAAATCGTTGCTAGATGGGAAATGAATTCTTAAATTGCAATTTCACTTTGCATCTTTTTTCTCTCTTTTAGTTCTCGTTATTTTTTACAGAAGAACTAAATATATCTTTCTCAAATGGTAATTGAATTGCCAAATTTGTTTTTTCGTTTGGACCTGTAATTTCTTGAATTTTTGCGCGGGAATGCGCGTACGATAATTTTTTTTTAATTATCCTCTGGCACACTGAATACCTGATATTTGTTATATTCCTTTTGACCTCTGTTATTGTCCAAAAAGTTTCCCGGAAAGTCAATTTCACGTGTTTTCTTTCTATATAAACTGGCCTAGCCACTTCCGTATCTCCCACCGTTATAGAAGCCGCTTCTAGATATAGAAGTTCCCCGGTATCTCCTATGAGAACATGAACTGCAAGAGTAGGTACTAGGCCTGTCTTTATGGTTTTTCTCTATGGACCGTGCGGACTTCCTTTGCAATTTCAATTCTAACCCAAGTTGACGAGTATGGGTGCTTATCTCCCTAATAACATAATCGTATCCATGTGTTTTATCTCCGTTCTATTAATTAGGTCAGTTCCCACATAAGTCTGGTCACTGCAATGATCGATTGCCATTTTAACTAGTTTTCCATTCAATCTTCCATATATCTTATGCGACTCTGCAAACGCATAATTTTTTTTTTCGTTATTATGGGCAATAGCCCAGGCTGTCGTTTTATGGGTTTTTTGATCATCTTTATCGGGCTAATTTCTAGCAAAATGCCCTATAGTGTCGCAATTATACTACTACTATAAACAACTCATTGCAGCACCAAGCCACTTGAGGTCACGCACGCTCCTCGTAAATCCCAATCTATTCAAAGCCCCCCTCTTTACACCCTCCCAGGAAGTTCCCATTTATCTTAAATCTATTTCTATGACATCCTCCCACCCCAGCCCCGGACGACCTGCTTTCCGTTTAGCCCATGGGCATTTAGCCCATTCCGTTTTTCCCTTTCCGAAATGGACGATTTTCGGCATTCTGGCATCCTTCATCCGCAGAACATGCCCAAGCCATATCAACCTTTCTCTCATTATAGCCCTAGAAAGCGGGATCGAACTGCACTTTTCGTACAGCCTACTCTTTGAAAAACGGTCAATCAGCCAGGTACCCAGAACAATCCGTAGGCAATTTCTCTGGAAAGCATCTAGCAAAAAGTTCATTCATTTTGCTCACTTTTTCATATAGGATTCTTAAATCATCAGCACAGTCTAAGTACAGGAAATGTTTTCCTCCCATTGGATTCCGTGTTCTCCCATTGCCTTTCCTGTGTTCCTTAAGACAAATTCCATCAAAATGATCGATATAAAGGGAGATAGAACACAGCCCTGCTTAACTTCTGATTTAATAGGAAACCATCTGCTAACCTCATCTCCCACCTTAACCGCAGCAGTGTGCTGACATGTACTTTTTTGTTCTGTGTAATAGTTCTTATGTCTATTATACTCTCCATGACGAGATTTTTCTGTGTTCGCTACTTCGTTTCTTATTTATTTCCACCTATCCGCAAACTCTACCTATTTCACTTGTTTTCGGGTTCTTTTTTTCTAAGTATTCTTCCAATAAATTCTGTGTGGGTGTTTTCTAGAATTTGTTCCGTTACTTTTTTTCTACAACCTCCTTAAGCTTTTCTTGTAATTCATCCGCGTAATCTATTATGGTAATATTCAGCTAATTCTAGACATTTTCTTGTAAATCTGTCAGTCCGTATTCAAATTCTCTCCATGTTTCTGAATTTCATTTTGTTTTGTTTCGGAACTTTTGGTGGAAGTGCTCTGGAGATAATTTAAATCACCTAAAAATTGTTTCTTTTAATTTTCGAAAGTTTTTTTCATAGTGCCTTGGCAAAGCCGAATAGAGAGCTTGGGCCTTGTGATTTAACTTAGACTGTATCATTGTCACCCTGTGTTCCTCCGATCACCCGTTCAATTCTGTACTTTTTCAAAATTAGAGATATACAAGTTTGCATCTTCTTCTTTCATGGGTTGGAGATTTGTGGCACACATTAGATCTATTGTAGACAATTGTTGTTGTTTTGGGAATTTCTCCTTGCAATTATTTCAATTAATAACCTCCTTTCTTCTCTATCTGCCTCTTCCTTTTGCTCCTTGACTATTCTGTCATTCTCCTCTTTTTTTTACCTAGCTTTTCGGTCTTTGTCTCTTTTTTCTTATCTTTATTCTGTTTTCTATCCCTGGCTGATCTATCAGTCTCCTCTTTCTGTTCTCTATTTTTCTCGTTCTTCCTTCATGAAAATTAATATCTGCTATGTCATATCCCTGTTTTTCGATCCTCTTGATACGTGACTCGAGCCTTAGCCTATATATTTCACCCAGACCTTTACCCGATAACCCCATTTTCTGTTCTTTCCCTTCATTGGAATCGACAATTAATTCATCCGAACCGTATTCCTTGAACTATATTTCTAAGCATTATCTTCAGGGGAAATCGATGGCTGTTCTTCATACGATTGTTCTAGGGGATGGGACTCAGAAAAAGATTATTCATGTCTCGATTAGATTTTTACCCCAATTCCCTCTAAACCAATCGATGCTATGAACCTTTGCATCATGCGCCATAAGTAGTTTCAATTTATGTCAAGGGGCAATTCGTGTTTCAATAGAGATGCTCATTTGTTTTCATCGTTGGAGGTTAAAAGGCTAGCTTAGTCCATCCTTCTGGACGTCTGGCGTCATCTAATGTGCCAGAATTCCGATTCTTCGCTTCTCTTAAATATAGATTTTGTTAGAACGTGAAGAATCTTGTTTATCATGCTGCAAACCTCTGATTAAGGTTTACCCAAATCTATATGATTGTTATCCCTTTTGAGGTTCTATCATGTTAGTGGATTGAAAGATTTGAATTCAATCTGGCTAGGCCAGAAAATTGCTTGATTAGATGGGCGCGATTGTTTTCTGCTACTTTTGCATGGGTGCCCATAAAATGAATTCCAGCGGGGGCTTCCCTGGTCTAATTGGCACTTTTAATGCTATATAATAGAAATCTCAAAACAAAAATATAAAAATAAGGCAGTACCATTAAGCCAGGACGGGGATGGTGCCCTCTCCTGCCCTCCCCCCTCTTATGGGCGCCCATGATCTATTGGGGGGACTTTAGTTTTCAAAATCTCAAATCTCATGGTTATGCCCATAGAATCCAGACCCATGTTGCTCTGCAGTGGAGACATGTTGGATGGCGACAGAGCCTGAGCCAAGCTGTGGAATAGGCAACACCGACATTGGTCAGAGATGGAAGACAGAAGGCTAGTTGCGATTGTGAAGTTGACATTAATTGTTTTGTGTTGTAAAGGTTTTCCAGCGTGGTGTATGGGTGGCCATTTATCTTACGCGGATGTGTTGGGGCCCGTGCCCGTTTTTTATCACATAAATGTCCATTTTCTCTTATACCTACAAAATAATTTTATTTACCAATTAAACTCTCATTGTCAAGGTGATAATTTCGCAAGACAGAAGAAATTGGCTTGAAGTTCTATTTTTATCTAGCTAAATCTTGCCATTGAAAAATAATTTATGCAGAAAGCAAGTTCGATTTTGACTTCCTTTACATTTGATTGGCCTGCTGTTACAGTGGGTCACGCCAGGAGCAGCCTTACGTTTTATGTATACATATATTTTTAAAGTTAGTTCGGGTTCAGGCTTAAGAGTTCATGTTCGGATTTGATAATAGCTAGTCTTGGAGTGGAGATTGAAAATAAAAGTGAGTTAGTTTTTACGACTTTGTTAGATTATTTTTCTCCGAACTCTGGTGAGGTAAGGAGGAAAATATTGGGAATTATCAGCATTGTAGTATCCACCAGAAGAACCGTCCCCCTCCAAGGATATATGTTTTTTAGTGGTAACACAGGTCATGGCACCATGGGCTAAATAGCGTGGCACTTACTCCCCCCCCCCACAAGCAGTATATTTGTCGTACCCAAACTGGTTATAATATTAGTGTGGAAGCACTTGTAGAACCCTTGGGACCGCTCGATCGCATAACAATACTCTCGTATACGCGTTCGTATTACTATTTTGTGCAGATTACAATACTCTCGTATATACGATCATATTACTATTATGTGCAAATTCACCAAATTGTGTCAAGATTCCAGCCACAAAGTCTTTGGCATTTCTGCCAGTGTAGTCTGCAGACGAAGCTTCCGCCAGGCAAGGATAATTTGGATGAAAATCGAGAAATGCTATAATGTCTTTGCCCAACCATATGCTCCTATCAACCATATTTAATGTTAATAAAAAATAAGTAGAAAATGCAGTATAACGAAACTAAATAATGCTGCATAAGATCAACTATACACGTCTTAATTCACCAGCTGCTTGTGAGCTACTAGGGGTTCACATTGGCTGGCTGGTGCAAGCGAGGAGATCACTTGACTGCCAGCGGAGTCACTTGACGGCGCTGAAAAGCTAAATATGTTCAACTTCTGATTGCGGCTTGTAAACACTAGGCAGCTGTCATTCGCCAGCCGCTGGTTCTGGATCAGACTGGGCTGTTGGTTGACAATAATACCTGCGCCTGGTTAGAAGAGGCTGCTAAACAGCCTAGCATGACCATGGTATCAAATGGGTTTGAGGGGACGGTTGTCTTTATTCTATTAGTGGTAGTTTATGTTCGTTTACTTGGCCATTTCTTTCAACGTATGTTTGTTTTAGGTTTAGTTTATTCATTTACCGTGGTTTTTATTCGTTTTAAGTTTGACTCCTAATAGGCTTTTTTTTCTATTCGTTTTAGTTTAGCTGCTTTGCTTCTTTTTTTTTTGTAGAAAATGCTTTTCTGCCTAATTGCTATGCAGGCTGATGGAATTCGTCTGATCTCGGTCGACAGTTACAATTATGATTTTGGAACTCAGAGACCTCAGAGAGAAGGTTTTTTTTTTATCTTTTGCATGCGTCAGATCTCAGTTAGATACTGTCGTATGCGAGCTAATCATTTAACATATGGTCCAGAGCCACTTGATATTGCACAGGGTCGTCAAATAGGTAATCATGACAAAAACTGTGTGGAGATAAACAGAAATTATTAAATAGCAGTCTTCAGTTATTCCCCTACATCGTTGCTTGGTGTAGGCAAAACTTATCCCGGAGTTGTTTAACTTAACGGCAAATGATTTGTGTGGCAAACTCGGAACGAGCAAGTTTTAACCCGGGATACGTTTTCTCAGGTGTCACTCTGCATCTGTGGCCTATGGGTCAATAGGTCGCAGTTACTACAATACTTCACAGGCTATTGGCATCGAAGGCTTAGCTATATTTGCTACTGGTATGTTTTTTAGTTAAGCCATGATATCCGTTCATAGCATTACCTGTATATTATAATTTGTTCTCAGTAAGCTACTGTAAACTATTGTAATGTGTATAAAATCTTTACAAAGATCGATGGATGTGATTTTTTTTTCTGCAGTTTGGATGTCAAAATGTTTCTGTTTTGTTTCTAGGCAAAGGATTGATAAGCACAGTTGTATACTGCAATAATGAAGGCCAAGAAGTCAGTGTCCCTTTGGCTGTCAACAATCCTTGTCTTCGGTGTATGTGCAAGGTAATAACTACAGTTACTACGTATACAAAGTTGTTGCAGCTACAAACTTTTTGAAGCTAACATACTAGGTGGCTAACACTCCTCCATCCCATTATGTTTGAAGCTTGAGTTTTTCTCTCCTGAGAAAATTCCAAAAATGTTGGCTATTGCTCTAATCTTTATCCTACCCTAAATTTGGGCGTATGGCCTTTTTCTTACTCCTTTTCAGACTATTCAGTAAAACTAAGCAATTTCACATATAATTTTGCGTAATCTCCCTTCACTAATAAATGGGAGTGTATCGATCTTGATTAAAATATCCTATATTCTGGCCTCAAATAATTTCTTGGACCACACTACTTTTCCATTTACAAAAAAAAAATTAAGATAGAAAACGGGTTTAGTTTAAATAAAGCAGTGGAACAAAAAACGGAATAAAATACAACAACAAAACATTAATTAATAAAAAAAATGAAAGTAAAGAGGAGAATTATCTTTTGTGCACTATAGATATTCGTTTTGTCTTGTTCAATGAGTAACAGTAATTCTGGAAGTGTTTAGAATGTAGTTATGTTTATTTGTTGTTGTTTTTTTAGTTTTTTAAGGGGGCGGGGCTTCATGGCGACGATTAACAATGTCCAAACTCAGCCATGAGATCCGTCTATACCCCTATTAAGCCTTGAATGAAGAAATTGAACCAACTGAGAGAGATACCTTGACAAAATCCTAACATCGTAATAAAATAAACAAAGACAACACATTTATAGAAAAACTAAGATTTTATTAGCAAAGAAGAGAATTTTAGCTAATTAATTTGAGTTATTCCGTTGTAATTGAAAATTCAACATTTATTATTCACAATTTCAGAAATTTGGATTAATTCTTGTACTTGTATTGGCTAGAAGTAAATTTTCATTGTTATTGAAGAAAAGCAAACATTCTAACTAATATGGTAAGGCTAACATGCTCCTGCTTGAAAGAATTTAATAATCTTATTAAAGAATTGGAGTTTACACCTCTTCACTAGGATTTAACATTGTACAACTAAGAATTAACAAGGAACATATTAGACTTACATTCTATAAGCGTGCAACAAGTTTCAGCAAAACTAAAAACCCAACTGACTTCCATTTTCATTGTGTCTCTATATAAAACATGTCTCCCCCCTTATTTGCCAAAACAAACCAAGCTAATTCAATAGATCTAAGAAAGATTGTACAGATGTTTACAGGCAAGTTTATCGGGTTTAATCACCCTCTGAGGGCCATTGCCTTGAACCGGATTTTAGCAAAATTCATAGCAAGTTCATTATAATTCTAAATTGAAAGGATATTTCTTACAGTTTGTTTTCTCTTTCTTTCTCTCGTGAGTTTAGTTTGTAGTTTTTTTTAGACAGTTTTATTAAAAAAAAAAACCTGTCTTTACTTCTTTGAAGCTGTTTTTGTTTATCTTTCCATTGAGAAAGGTTCTCGGGCGTGGAGCCGAAATATTCGTTTTTTTTTCTATTAATTAATGTTTTGTTCTTGTTGTTTTTTTATTTCGCTTTTTGTTCCGCTGCTTTATTTAAATTAAAGCCGTTTTTCTCTCTTGATTTTTCGTATATCACGGCCTCTTGAGCGTTCAAATTTGTTCCTTTTGCTTTTTTTGAGCAATCGTGGAGAAAATTATTCTTTTGATATTTTGGTGGTTTTCAATCAAAGTAAAAGAAACATCATTTTAATACTAATAAAAAAAATCGAAAAGAAATCCAGCTACTGGCGACACTGTTTTTGTGTAAAAATGATGAAAACACTTTTTTTAGTTGTAAGGACAGTAAAAGAATGACGAATTAAAATTTTTGAGATATTAATTAAGCCTGTGTGGTCTGGTTTGTGTGCATGTGACTGTGCTGTTTTTTTTTTCCATTTTTATATCAATGATTAGCTATCGTGAGATGGTCAGTTTAGGCGAGAAGTATTTTAGAGAAATATAAGATATTATTTTTGTGTTTTTTTTTTTAATTTAAACTAAAAAGATCTCAAGCATCTAATTATTCAAACATTTATTGATTATAAAAATACCAGAGAGCTGTTTTATCAGTTTTTATTTTTGTCATGAATCACTTTCGTCTTTATAATAACCATTAAAACTGTATTTTGTTCAGTTATTCGGCTGTTCTGTTCTGTTCTGTTTTTTTTTTTTTTTTTTTTTTTTTTTTTACTTTCCCTGCTTCCCTGCTATTTTTTACTTTTTCTTGGGATCCGATTTTTCATGTTGCTATTGTTATTATTATCAAAGCACTTGATTGACTCCTACTTTGTTTTTGCATACAAAATTTTCCAAAAAACAATGATTAAGTACCCCAAAATATATCAGTTGTTTGACCATTTAATAGTGCTTATATATATTTAGTTCAGAAGCCAGATTGACAAAATTGGTATTTTGTATTCCAACTCATAAGAAAATACCAAAATGAGTGAAAAGGTGGGGGTATTTTCTGGAATCTGCTTTTTTCATTATTGATAGTCTTGATAGTTTTCCTTAGTATACGATTGCTATTGTTATTATTGTCAAAGCACTTGATTCGACAAATTACCATTGTTTTTGCTGGATTTTTTTTGTTTTTTTTTTTAGGATAAACATATCCAATGTAACAAACAAGAATGTGCTGGCCTGCAAAACTGTTATTTAGTCTTAAATGAAGATAGAAACAAATGTTGCAATATCTGTAAAGGTAAGAAGCTTGACATTCTCCATTCAAAAATCTCCCGTATTTCTATTTGGAAGCTCTTTTGAAAAAAATGTTCTTGCACTTAACAGGTCCTCCATAAATTTATATGCGAAATAAATTAATAATCATAAAATAAATAAATAATAAATATGCGAAACTATTTTTGGATGTTTCGGGAGTTCAGCTTGCAAGAATAGGTTTGAAAATAAATTTTAAGAAGACTAAGCCACATAGACTAGGAATAAATAAATGTGAACTGTTGATGTTAGGCAATGAGAAGATTAGTGAGGTGAATAGCTTCACTTACCTGTGTAATATCTTTTAGTAAACGTGATGGACGCAGTAAAGATATAAAAAGTAGAATAGTCAAAACACAGGGTAATTTCTTACGCAGTTGTTTGGAAGAACAGGAAATTAACTCTGCAAACTGAGATCAACTCTGGCAGATTAAGAAACACCATTCGATTGCTTATTACATATAATTAGAGTCAATGCGTTAGCATAAATCTAGAGAACAACGAAGTGTCTTTAGTGTATATCTTCTTTTTACCAGGATTCAGGATATAGAATGGATGATCATAGAAAGCTGTTGAGGGCTCATTCTATTGCAAATTAAAAAAATTCAGTACCTTTTTTAGAGGTTAAAGGGATCTTAGGGGTAGTATTGAGTAAAAGTTTCAAGATGCATATTTTAATCACAGAAGGGCCCTCGTAACTGTCGGGCAAACTATCATGCAGATATCCCTTTAAACCAAATGCTGTCATTTTAGTAGAAAGTTTTAAATGTTACGGCTTTTTGAAATCAGAGTCACACAAATCTTCCCTATTTTTAGGATTGAACGGCCCAAAACTGAACTCTTTGATCCATGCTGATCAAGTACCCCATCCCTACTTTTACTCTTGTGGACTTGTTGTACCTCTTTTAACTTCTGATCGCTAATGGATCATTTAGGGAATCGTCCTACATGATTATTTGTAAATCAATAAAGCACTTTAAAATTTGTAGTATGGTGTCGTAAACCAAAACACAGTGAAGAGTAATTTCCTTTATGAGTTCCGATTCCCATGGAAGATAGCATTGAAGTAGTTATGGGCTTGTGGATTTCGTATCTTGGGCTAATATTGTAATGATTAGTTATTATGTATAAGGAGTTAGTTATATATATCAATTGTTATGATTAGTTGTAAATCCATAAAACTAATTGAAATTGTAGCACGGTATCGTAATCGAAACACAGTGAAGATTTATTTCCTTTATGGATTCCAATTTCCATGGAAGATCGCATTGAAGGGCTTATGGGATTGTGGATTTTATATCTTGGTTTAATATTGCAGTGTAGAAGTCTACAATCCAAAGGCAGTTAGGCCATATTTTACAAATCTTGTTTATTTCACCAGAGTTGGTATTAAAGCGGCATTAACGTTACTGATTGCAAACTTGAGGCATCAGTTGCAACTCAATCATTCTAAAACTAAAGTTAGTATAGGTTTATATTATATAGCCTATATCTTATCAAACAGCATCTAGTTTCTACCTGAATTTACATTCAACAGCTTGTGACCGTCTTGATTGATGTCCAAGACACTTCGTGGATGAGAAATTATATATTAAATTGAATTGTAACCTCTTCCATGACAGATCTTCAAAAGTGAATGCTGTTGAATTTAAACCAAGCCATACGAGCGTGTAAGAGCTTTAGTAGCCAAATTTTTTTTGTTTTTTTTTGGGGGGGGGGGGGGGGAGCGAGGGATTTTAACAATTGGCCGGTGATTTTTACCGACTATTTCACCAATAATTAGCATATTGTCTGTTTCGAAGACGGGACTTCAGAGCGCAGTTCAGCCCAAAGAATCGCATAACCTGAGGAAGAAGAATAGCCCCTTAGTTCGTTTTTCTCTAAGAAGCAAGTGTACAACTAGTTGATGACCTATATATACTAAATAAAAAAGAAAAAAAAAATTGTGGATCGTCAGTTATACATATACTGATATTTATCTCTTAAAGTTTTAATAATTTTTTATTTATCAAAGTAAAAAGTGAAAACATTTTAAATGTATCTTGTTTTCAGTAAAGTGCGAATTATGTTTTGGTCTTGAGAAGGTATGGGGGTTGTCAGCCGTACTCATGTTAATTTTTGCTCGTTTTGAGTTTGAATCGGTTATATGTTGTAATTTCTGTTTGTTTTGATTTTCCTTTTTTTATTGATTGTGATTTGTGATGGTGATGGTAGTTCTACGCTTGGAAGGTTATTTGAATTTGTTTCTGCTTATTTTTGGATTAGTGGAGTTCTTTAATTTTCTTGGAGAAACTTCTTTTATGGAAGAAGTTTTTTAAATTGATTTCTGTTCGTCTTTTATTGACATAGTCTTTTTCATGGAAAAAATAATATTTTATGTCTTACCGTTTTTTCAATAGATTCCATAGTGTTTTGTTTGCTATTTGTATATCGTATATTGACTTTTTTAACAATTTTTAATCCTGACACAAGTAATATTGTTTAAATATAGTTTATACCTCCTCAAGTTGACCTGAAAAATAAAACTTAATATCATTCCCCAAAAAACAGGTTGGCAACCTGGATACACTTTTGTATCCAGGCTGAGCAATTGTAAGAGCTGAAGTGGTAACAGTAGTAGCCCCGAAAGTTTCAAATTGATGCCCCCATTCCTTCTCGATGTATTGATGAGGTTTCTTACTGGTAACCATACACACAGTGCCTCTTGATTTAGTTTTAAAGTAACATTTAGGTTTAAAGAATTATGGGCCAATTACACAACTGTGGGGGATTGATATACCCAATATCCCTAGAGACATAGCTGCTGGACTGTTCTAATATGCTGAACCAAATGGTTATCTCAAAATTTTGATTTTTTCAGGTTCAGGCTCAGACATTTTTATTAATATAAAAACAACTCAATATAACAACAAGTCGCACTAAAGCAAAAGGATGCTTGAAAACCGACCAGTTGGATATCATGCATGCCAATTCATCTTACCAATCCAAATGAAAATAGGGGATAACAAAAATAATAATTGAAATATATAAAAAAATAATGGCAATATACATAAAAAAAAACCTTCTCTCGATCCTACACTACCAAATTCCTGAAAAGAAATGATTTTTAATACGGGTTTTAAGTTGCGGCACACTTTCAGCTTGACGAACGGAATCTGGGAACGAATTTCAAACTGACGGGTCCATGTGTCTGGTCACATTTCTCGCTCTCGTTTTGTTCCGTGGCTCAGATGCAAGACTATCCGCACTCCTAGTCGAATAATCGTGATAAAACAAATTGGGCTTAAAAATATTCATAAAATAATCTGGTGCAAGACCATTCAGACACTGTAATACAAATACTCCAGTTTGATAATCTCTTATTTCACCAACCTTTAAAATTTTAAACTTTCTGAAAAGTGATTCAGTGCTATCCATACCACGATCATACCTTCCAATCAACCTTATAGACTTATTCTGCAGAAATTGAACTCTTCTAAAATCGTAAATAAAGTTACCCGCCCTAATCAAACAACCATAATTTATATAAGGCGCTATTAAGGAAAAATACAATAAAAGCAGAAGTTTCAAAGGTAAAAAAATTTGAAAACGGTTCAGAAATCCAAGGCCTCTCGCCACCTTGCATGCTATGATGTTGCAGTGTTTTCTCCAACTCAAATTTTGATCCAGGATGAATCCCAGATATCGGATCTCTTCGACTTGTGAGAGCGGTAGGCCATTGTATAGAAGGACACCAGGGAGAATGAGAGCAGGACCAGTCCCTATAAACATCATAAAATTAGTTTTTGATGCATTGACGCTAAGTAGGCTAGCACAAACAAATTCATGTAGGCCATCCAGCACCTTATTAGCCTTGAACAAGAGCTTTTGCTGCCACTTTGCTGCAATCACTAAATCTGTGTCGTCAACAAATTAAGTAACTAAAGCTCCAGGAATGTAGAATCTCATTGTGTCTATGAATATCAGGTACAAGAGAGGACCAAGAACTGAGTCTTGTGGAACACCGCACTTTATGGGAAACGACTGAGAAGATTTATTAATCAAAGTCACTCGTAGCTTCCTTTCACTTAATTTCGGCGGATGCTCATTGCATATCCCCGCCCACACACCTTGTATATTCCCAAAATGCATCTGATAGAAATTTTGAGATGGTCATTTGTTGTCTTAGAAACTTCGAAAAGAGCTCACTTGATCGGATATTGAAAGGGCTAGTCCATTTTAATAGTCAAAAGCGATTGTAGGGCAACTCGCCTCCCTCCTATGCCCACCATTTCTCCGAACACATTCAATCAGAATTTTTATATGGTCGTTTTGTTCAGCGTAGTTAAAAGTTTGGGAAACTAGATCTTTGAGAATGACGATCCCCCCAGCCTCCAGGGCAAGGGTTGTACGTTTTGTCCTTGGGGCATATAAGGTATATATAGAAAGGCTGATCGTAAAAACTCCGGAATGGGCTCATTTGACTAGAAATTAGATGTTGTACTGCCCTTTTTAAGATTCAGAGTGATTGGATGTTGGATATCCCCCCTCCATCTCGTTTTTTCCCGAAATGCATCTGATAGAAATTTGGAGATGGTTATTTGTTGTCGTAGAAAATTCGAAAAAAAATCATTCAATTGGAAATTGAGTGGGCTAGTGCTCTGTTTAATAGTCAAAAGTGATTGGAGGGCAGCTAACCCCCTCCCACGCCCACCGTTTCTTCATACACATTCAATAAAAATTTTGAGATAGCCATTTTGTTCAACGTAGTTGAAAGGTCCGGTGATTTTGTCTTTGAGGAAGACAACCCCCTCCCCCCCCCTCACAGCCCTCAGGGCAAGGGTTGTAAGTTTTGCCCTGGGGGCTTATAAGGTATATATAGAAAGGGTGATCGTATCAATTTCAGAGGGGACTCATTGAATTTTTAATCAGAAGTTCTTGTGCCCATTTTAACATTCAGAGTGATCGGAAGGTGGATAGCCCTCCACGCCTCGTATTTTCTCGAAATGCATCCGATAGAAATTTTGAGATGACCATTTGTTGTCCTAGAAACTTTGAAAAGAGCCCATTCGATTGGAAATTGAAAGGGCTGGTGCCCTTTTAATAGCCAAAAGTGATTGGGGGGCAACAAACCCCCTACCACGCCTACCTTTTCTCCAAAAACATACAATCGAAATTTAGAGATATCCATTTTGTTCAATGTAATTGAAAGGTCCAAAAATTATATCTTTGAGGATGACAACTCCCCAGATCCTTCGCTTGGAAATTGAAAGGACCAGTGCCCTTTTAATTAGTCGAAAGTGGTTGGAGGGCAACAAACCTCCCTTCCACGCCCACTATCTCCCCAAATTTATCTAATCAAAATTTTGAAAAAGCCATTTTGTTCAACGTGTTTGATAGATCCGGGAATTATGTCTTTGAGGATGACACCCCCCCCGCAGCCCTCAGGGCAAGCCTTTCAATCTATGCTCTGGGGACATATAAGCTATATTTAGAAAGGGAGATCGCATAAACATCGGATGGGGCTCATTGGATTGGTGATAAGAAATACTAGTGCCCTTTTTAAAATTCAGAGTGATCATAGGGTGGATACCCCCCCCCCCCACACACACACACTACACCTATAAAGAGGGTGATGGTATAAACTTCGGATGGGGCTCATTGGATTGGTAATCAGAAGTTATAGTGCTCTGTTTAAGATTCAGAATGATCAGAGGACGGATACCCCCCCCCCCTCCACACACACCTCGGGTTTTCTCGAGATGCATCCGATAGAAATTTTGAGATGGAAATTTGTTGTCGTAGTATCTTCAAAAATAGGTCATTCGATTGGCAATTAAAAGGGCCAGTGCCCTTTTTAACAGTCGAAAGTGATTGGAGGGTAGCTAATCCCCCTCCCACGCCCACCATTTCCCCAAAAACATTGAATCAAAATTGTGAGACAGCTATTTTGTTCAGCGTAATTGAAAGGCCCGGAAATTATGTATTTGAGGATGCCCCCCCCCCCAACAGCCCTCAGGCCAAGGGTTGCAAGTTATGCCCTGGGAACATATAAGGTAAATATAGAAAGGGTGTTCGTATGAACTTCGGAGGGGGTTCATTGGATTGTTAATCAGAAGTTTTAGTGCCCTTTGAGATTCAGAGTGATCGAAGGGTTGATACTCCCCTCCCACCCCTCACAGGAATAAGGTGTGGGAACTCATTGGAATGAGCTGTGGGATCATGGGAACTCATTGGATTGGTAATCAGAAAATCGGAGGGTGGATAACCCGTAACACCTCGTATTTTCCCGAAATGCATCTGATATAATTTTGAAATTGCCACTTGTTGTCTTAGAAGCATTGAAAAGAGCTCATTCGATTGGAAATTGAAAGGGCGAGTGTTCTTTTAATAGTCAAAAGTGATTGGAGGGCAACACCCCCCTCCCACGCTCACCATTGCTCCAAACAAATCCCATCAAAATTTCGAGATAGTCTTTTTTTTCAACGTAATTGAAAGGTCCGGAAATTATGTCTTTAAGGATGACAACCCCCCAGAGCCCCCCACACACGCCTCGTGTTTTGTTGTAACCTCCCCCCCCCCCCCACAGTCTTCAGGGCAATGGCTTTAAGTTGTTCACTGGGAGCATATAAGGTACATATAGAAAGGGTGGTTGTATAAACTTCGGAAGGTGCTCATTGAATTGGTAATCAGAAGTTCTATTGCCCTTTTTTAAAATTCAGAGTGATCGGAGGGTGGATACCCCCCTCCCATACCTCAGATTTTCCCGAAATGTATCGGATAGAAATTTGGAGATGGCCATCTGTTGTTATATAATCTTCAAAAACAGCTCATTTCATTGGAAATTGAAAGGGCCAGTGTCTTTTTTAATAGTCGAAATTTTTTGGAGGGCAACTAACCCCCTCCCACGCCCACCATTTCCCCAAACACATCCAATCAAAAGTTCGAGATAGCGTTTTTGTTCAACGTAATTGAAAGGACAGTAAATTATGTCTTTGAGGATGATAACGCCCCCTCAGCCTCAGGGCAAGCGTTTTACGTTATGCCCTGAGGACATATAAGGTATATATAGAAAGGGTGATCGTATAAGCTTCGGAGGGGGCTCATTGGATTGGTAATCAGAAGTTTTAGTTTCCTTTGTAAGATTCAGAGTTAGCGAAGGTTGGATACCTCCCCCCACCCACCCAACACACACACACACACCTTATATATTCCCGAAATGCATCTGATAGAAATTTTGAGATGGCCATTTGTGTTCGTAGAAACTTCGAAAAAAGCTCATCGATTGGAAATTGAAAGGACTAGTGTCTTTTTTTAGTCAAAAGTAATTGGTGGGCAACAAGCCCTCCGCCCTCCCTCCATGCCCATCAAATCCCAAAACACATCTAATCAAAATTTTGAGTTGACATTTTGTTGAGCATAGCTGAGAGTTCTGGAAATTGTGTCTTTGACAAAATACAAAGACAAAAAACAAAATACGTTTGGAACGTTTTCATCTTTCTTACTTTCATAAATAAAAAATTATCAAAACCTTAAGGAAAAAATGTCGTATATGTCAATTAAACAGACATTTCACGATAATTTTTGTTGTTGTTGTTTTCAGTAAAGCACAAATTGTGTTCTGGTCTTAAGAAAGTATGGGGGTTATCAGCCCTACTCATGTTATTTTTTGCTGTTTTTGAGTTTGACTTGGCTATTTATTGTAATTTCTGTTCGTTTTGAATTTCATTTATTTATTGATACTGATTTGTGGTAGTTTTACGCTTGGAAGATTATTTGACTTAGTTTTTTCTCATTCTTGGCTTAATGGAGCTCTACTTTTCTTTGAAACACTTGTTTTGTGGAAAAAGTTTTGTTTAAATTAATTAAATGTAAATAATGAACGAATTGCCTAATTTACAACTCTCGACTTGAGACTGTGGGCAGGTTGACATCCCGAAGACATAATTACTTGATCTTTCAATAATTCTGAACAAAATATTTCTTTTAAAATTTTGATCGGATTTGTTTTGGGGAATGATGGGCTTGTGGGGAGGGTTGGTCACCCTCCATTCACTTTTGACTCTTAAAAAGGGCACTAGATCTTCCGACTTCCAATCAAAGCTCCTTGATTGCCCTCCATTTATTTTTGACTCTTAAAAAAGGCCCCAAAACTTCCGACTTCCAATCAAATGAGCCCCATCTGATCCGAAGTTTATACGAACCTCCGTTCCATAAAAACCTTATATGCCCAGGACATAACTTACAACCCTTGCCCCTGGGTGCTGGAGGATTGTGTCCACCCTGAAGACATTGTTATATGCTCTTTGGACTATTTTGAACAAAATGATATCCCATAATTTTGATTCGATGACAGGTGAAAAAAAGGTTTCAGGGAGGTTCGGGTTAGATGCCCTCCATCGCTTTGACTCTTAAAAGAGAACTAGAACTTTAAACTTCCCATTAAATGAGCCTCTTGTAAAGGTCACACAACCAGCCCTTCCATAAAAAAGATATGCCCCCAGACTCTGAGGGGTTATGTCAGCCCCAAGCACCTTGTTATGTGATCTTTGGACTTTTTTTTAATAAATAGCTATCTCGAAATTTCTATCTTATACATTTGAGGAAAATTGACCGTAAGGGGGGATGTGCTAGTTGCCCTTCTATTAGTTTAACTCGTAAAAAGGGCATTTGAACTTCTGATTTCCATTCCAGTGAGCCTCCTCCGAAGTTAATAGGACCATACTCTCCAAAAAAACCTCACATGTCCCCGGGGTATAACTTACAACCCTTACCCTGAAGGCTGTGTGTAGAGGGGGGGGGGAGTTGTCATCTTCAAAAACACAATTACTGGACCTTTCAACTACGTCTAACAAAATGGCTATTCCAAAAGTTTGATTGAATGTATTCTGGGAAATGATGGGAGTAGGGGGATGCTGGTTGTCCTCCCATTACTTTTGACTATTAAAAAGGGCACTAGACGTTGCAATTCCCAATCCAATGAACCCTTTTGGAAGTTTTTACGTCAACTCCCTCTATACGAAGTGCCCTGGTCTAAAAAAAATATATTGTGGCCACATGGCTCTTTACTTAGGCTGCGCTATTGCGTTGCCTATGATAAAACAAAATAGATAGTCCTGGTGTTTAAATGGCTTCCATTTTCTGTTACACCTTGTTCAAGGGTTTTTGACCTTGTTGGTTACAAATCAAAGGTTAATATTGTAAAGTAGAAGTCCGAAATCAAAATAATGAGTAGGCTCTATGTTTCACAAATGGCATTTGGTTTTAACCAAAGTTAGTGTTTAAGGGTTTTTGAAATTTAGTCTTACAAATTTGAGGGTATAATTGAGAAGTTGCAGCCAGTACAGTGCTTCCCCTTTGTGTCTACCTTTGTTTCTTGTGTGCTAAAATGAAACTAAACTGATCAAGCTAGAAACTCAAGCAAACAAGCTGAAGCTAAAAAAAATTGGATTAATGCAGAATAATTTAGGAACCATGAGAATTTACATAGGTGTAAAAATCCGAAAGGTTTAAACTAAGAACCAAAGCAGGACCAAAACCCGAAAATGTGACGTCAGAATAATTAACTTGTGGGTGCCAAAAGAGAGAGTGGGGTGGTGAGGAAAACTAGGAAACACGTTGAAAACAGGCAAAAATAGTGGCTTTGTTTAAACTGGAACAAACAACAACAGTATTTACCCTATATGACTCAAGTGGCTGTTCGCTTTTACCAGGAAAGCAAATTCTGGGATAATGGATTCAGCACTTGTTTATTGCAAATCTCAAGCTACTTTTGCAATTTCGGAACCCAAAATAAAACATGGTAGTTCACAAGTACGTGCTTGATTTCCATCAATGTTAGTATTTAATTATTTGAAGTAAGAAATTACAAAAATAAGGAAGGCTTGCATTCTTTAAAATGACCCAATTGCCACTAAACTTAGTTTCCACCGATATCTGAGCGATTGAATAAATGGCCGATATTGCAGTAGCCTATAGAAGTATAAATGTAGGTAGCCAACATAATTCACAAATGAGGTCGATCCTTACAAAAAGGGGCATTTAAGGATATTCAATGCTGATACTGAGACATAATTTTGGTCTTGAAAATGAACATTCAAAATTAAGCTGAGTGAAAGCTCATGATAAAATGGCACTGTTTGTTAAGTCACCAATGGCAAATAGGAGTCATAAAATGCAATTTTATTTGTTTTAAAACAAAACACTGTATGCAGCGTGTATATTTTATGAATTGTTTTCAATTTAAATGACAGTTTTTATTGGAGTATTTTTAAAATCATAAATCATAAATACAAAAAGTTGGAATATAGAAATTCAAAAGCAAATAAAAAAGACGCAAGTATTTATTTCACAGTTGGGGTTTGATTTTTACAAATTTATTATGGTTATTCGAGCATTGTGAAGTTATTTATTACTCATGTAAAGCTGAAGACCCAATATGAGGGTTGTAAAGCAAAATAAAGTATGCAGCCTTTGTCTTCCCCAGACGTCTTCCAATTTTAACAGCTTCTATCGACTGATTACAAATTAGAGGTTAAAATTGGAACATAAGAATCCAAGAAACACTAATTATATATTTTAAAAATTGTTACTGATTTTTGCAAAGTCGAATTCACCGCGACTGCTGATATTACGACTACCAGTACTACAGATATACTATGGCTACTTCAACCACCCCATCCCTTCGGCAAAGGTCCACTTTTTGGGAACAGAACCACATTTTGTCTTTCGGTTAACTTGCGCCCCCTCTTTGGGACAATTATAAATCTACTAGACAATCAAATATTCCCTCAAAATTTCAACACAATCTCTATGGCCACTCCCAAGATATTGTAAATAATTTGAAAAATTAAATGCGCATATTATTTTTGGAATCACTCAGGCATGCGTGTTATTTCCATTGCCCATCCACTATTCAATGTCATAGTTACTACCAAGACCACGTTTTTTTTTTTTATAAATTAAATAAAAAAAATTTTTTAACTGAAAGTAAGGAGCAAGATTAAAACTTATAACGAACAGAAATTATTCCGTATATGAAAGGGGCTGCCCCCTCCTCAACGCCTCGCACTTTACGCTAAAGTTTTTTATTGTTTTGAAAAATATAGTTGTGAGAAAGAGTCTAACTTTAGCGTAAAGAGCGAGGCGTTGAGGAGGGGATAGCCCCTCATATAGAATAATTTCTGTTCGTTTTACTTTTTATTGTTGGTCCTTACTTTCAGTTAAAAAAACTTGTTTTTTTTAGTTTAATTTTTTAATTTATGGAGGTTTTGATTTTGGCTCACCGTACATGAATAATGAAAAAAACGTTGCATATTAATTTTACTTTTATTTGGTTAAATGGCTTTCTCGAAAGTTGTTTAATTTTATCTACGAACGTTTTTATTAGTAATAAATATACATAACTTACGAATTAACTTACGCAACGAACTTCTATATCCATATATTTTTAATACCTATATTAGGGGGTTCACCCGTAGTCAATACCCTAAAGTTCTCTAAAGTACTCTAAAGTTCGAATTTTCTTCCAATTCTTTGAAAATGACCCCTTAATCACAAAGGCCGTTAATTAGAATAAATAGCTCTTATGAAAGTACTAAAAAATCTTTGGCATGAAGAGCGAGGTATTGACTAGGGGGCGAACCCAATCATATACTTCATAATTTCTGCTCGTTTTAAGTTTTGATGTTGCTCCTTACTTTCTGTTGAAGAACTTTATTTTTTATTTAATTTCTGATCGTTTTTTAAATGATGCTGGGAAATCCGGCGCCCCCTTCATAGCAATATCCCTTCCCCCATGATAACTTCCTCCATGGAAAGATCCTCCCACATAACCCCCGACCCCCCCAACTACCAGAAAAAAATCCCCCTTGAAAGCGTCTGTATAGCCTACTTCCCAATATTCAATACTATATGTAAACATTGTGTAAAGTTGATAACTTTCAGCTTCCCCCCCCCAGGGACTTTGGGAGATTAAGTCATCCTAAAAGACATATTTATTATATTTTCGACCATGCTGAACAAAATGGTTATCTCGAAATTTTGATCGGGTGACTTTGGCAAAAATGAGTGTGTGAGGGGGCCTAGTTGCGCTCCATTTTTGGTCACTTAAAAAGGGCACTAGAACTTTAAATTTCCTCTTGGATGAGCCCTCCCACGATATTCTAGGACCACTGGAGTAGTAATCAACCTTATATTTCTGCCACTTTACGTTCCTTCCGGTTTTTTCTGGTAGTCCTATTCTATAGGAGCATTACACTCTTTGCCAGGGAATGACGCAATTTCAAAGTTCAATGTCTTTTTTGGTGATAAACCGAAACCGGCACGTCTTGTTTCGTTGTTATGCAATTATTCTTTGTATATATTCAGATTTCAAATAGATTGCTCAACAGTTCTGAATAGTTTATTCAACATAACAGTACAGACATTTTTTGTAAACATTTACATAGAAAAATGGATAATTCTAAG
>JAQQPU010008741.1:0-34740 GCA_029168905.1 Artemia sp. Kazakhstan ARC1039 | reverse complement strand
CAAATTAATTTCCCTTTCGTGAATCAATTCTCTTTAGAACAACAAATTAATTCCCCTTTTGTGTCAATCAATCAATCATGACATCATGTGTGATCTAACTGTTTCTCGGAAACATTTCTGTTCGAAATCCAAATATTGGAAACACGCGATCTCTCGGAAACTCATATCATTTGCATTGAACAACAAATATTGGAAACACGCGATCTGACTGTTTCCCGGGAACTCGTAACATTTGGCTCGAACAACAAATATTGGAAACACGCGATCTCCCGGAAACTCATAATATCTGCATTGAACAACAACAACAACATTAACCCCATTAACCACTTGTTCTCCCTAATGACTTTATCACGTGCTCAAAACAACAACAACATCATTGACCCCATTAACCACGTGTTCTCCCTAATGACTCTATCGCGTGCCCAAAACAACAACAACAACATCGACCTCATTAACCACGTGTTCCCCTTATGACTCTATCGCGTGCCCAAAACAACAACAACATTGATCCCATTAACCACGTGTTCTCTCTAATGACTCTATCGCATGCCCAAAACAACAACAATAACATTGATCCCATTAACCACGTGTTCTCCCTAATGACTCTATAGTCCATGAAAGTGACAAACTTCCTGTTTTTTCATTCTCACTGACAAAATCCATAAAACCATCAAATAATCAACACACATAACCATCCATGAAAACAGACATAAATGTGACAAAGTTTCTGTTTTTTCATTCTCACTGACAAAAACCATAAAACCATCCATAAATGTGACAAAATTCCTGTTTTTCAAATTCTCACTGACAAAGTCCATAAACCACGTGGTTCTGTACCATATATGGTGTACTCGTAGGAGTAGCACCTCCCCTTCTACTCACCTTGAACAACAAGGAAAACCACTTTTTTGCATGGGCAGCACTGATGTATCTCCTTTTTTTCCAGAGCTAGTAGGTTACCACATCATCATAAAAGAGATGTTTAACTCGTCATTTAAAAGCTATTGGTCATATCTACGAGCCTTTTGTAATTTCCACCATCTGCAAGTGCCAGGTAGCACTAAAAATTGCAGATTTGGTGCCATATCACGATTGAAAAATCAGGGACTCGTGGGCTACCAGAACTTTGTAGAAATATGCTTAAAGTTTCATTTAAAAACTATTGCTGACATCTACTTGCTTTTTTTATCAATTATATCATCTGTAACGGTCAAACGTCACTATAAACGACACTTTTGCTGCCATTTCTCAAGTGGAACATATAAAATATTGCCATTTAACATATTTTTCCAAAACCAAACTTTTTATAAGTTAAATACTAATTTAATTCTCCTAGCAAAAGACATGGATCTTCCAGGCAGTCAAAATTTAGCTCCCAGTTACCTTTTTTATTTATAAGCATACCGCGATTTTAGTTTTTACCTAATTGACAAAAGGATAAAGAAAGAAATGAAGTACACAAATACCTCAACGAAAACAGCTCTAACACTCCAAGTACAGAATTATAAATAAAGATCATATAATGTTCTTACGCATATATACAAAAGATCTACAAACACGTGCTAAGAAAGCCCCAAAACGCTTGTTGGCAGCAGGTTGCAGCATTCTTTATTCCTCATATGCTGATAACGCTGTTTTTTCATTATTCTACATGCCATTCATACATGTACAACAATCATTCTGCTTACGCAAAACACACATATGATTACTTTTCTTAAGCTAGGATAATTTCTTCACGATAGCCTTGAAGAGTGCCAACAGATGTATCTTTTTATTATTTTTTTTATTTCAACTGGAATTATACCCAATACACAGGCGGTAAAATTTCTAATTACAAAAGAAGCTCTAGTCGTATTCCTAAATAGATGTGCTAGATTTTTTGCTCCTTGCGTATCAGCATTATGGAAATCATTATTACAAAAAAAATTGAAAGAAGAGGGAACTTTATTATTGAGGTATTTCTAAGGGAAAATAGTAGCTTAAAATCTCTAGATATTGAAATATAAAGAAATTAATTCTTAATACAAAAATCATTAATATTGTATGTGATCAAAGTTTCAAATAGAAAAAAAAAACTTAAAAGCTTTATTTTATATTTTTTGCAATTCTTTATTTTGAAGATTAACATGTCATAAAATTAGCTGCCCATATAGAGCAACTACAGGAAATGTACGAGTAAAAATAGCAAAATAAAGCCATCGAGGAATTTCCCGTAAAACTAGGTTTTTTATTCGGCGAAGCACTCCCAGATCTATTGGGAATCTCGAAGCTATAGTATATGAAAGTTTCTCCCATGATAAGTTTTCAAATAGATCGTGGTAACGAACTGTAGGTAAGGAGTAACGCAGCTTAATAGCAACCGAAACACTAAAAAACGAGTTCTGATGTTAATAGGTACATCAAAATAATCGAACTTTTATTTTGATTCAAAATATATAAAGTTCATTAGGTTTAATGATGCCAATCAAAAGTTGCGAGCCTGAAAAATTTGCTCGATTTTTGAAAAAGTCGGGAAACACCCCCTAAACGTAAAGTGATCTTAATAAAGTCCCGTCAGATTCAGAATATCAATCAATCAATCAATCAATCAATTTATTATTACTAAAAAACTATTACAAACGTAAAGCGGTTACCAAGCCCAAGAAGCTTTGATTGTAATGGGTCACACAAAACAAAAATGAAATACATTTCATAAAACACGTACAACAAAAAAAAAAAAAACTGGAACAAGACAAGAACATTTAACAGATAGGTGATTTAGAAGGATATTTAACATATAACACAAAATGAATGTGAAAGAAAAGAAGAGAGACATATAAATTAGGATAAAATTTAAAAAAGAAAAAAGATTAGTAAACTGGAAAGACCCGACGAGAGACTGCCTTTGCGGAAAGAGATAGAGGGATATCAGGAAAGATGGAGTTCCATAGCAGAATTGATTGATAAACAAGAGACCTCTGAGCTGCTTTTGATGATCGTTTAGGTAAAATGAATATACGAGAAGAACTACGTAAAGAAGGAGAGTACCTACCAGAGCCTTCTCATCAGAAAACCTCCTGCAGAGACGGTGGAAGTGAACATAGAAAAGGAGAATGCGCTGAATAAATATTTTTTTTTTACCCATCATACGATTCAGCGGACCTATTCCAGCGTCATTATAAAGATCAGAGGATGGGTAAATCCGACTGAGAAGAAAAGTAGCCTTCATTGCCCTATTTTAGGTATTTTAAAGTCAGCAGAGAAGATATTTGTTAGTACTGCCCAGCAATACGAAATTTGTTAGTACTAAACAGATCATCAATAAGAAAGGTAAGGAAAAATAAAAGCATAATAAAGAGAAAGCATAACATCTGGGGGAAGAAATGAGCTAGCCTGGTGCAACATCGAAAACTGGCGGAGGATGAGGGAACGGATGTGAGTTCAATGGGGTTTAAAAGAAAGAAAACAGTCAAGATACACACCAAGAAGTTTCACCATAGTAACTTGTGGCCTAATATCGTTCTCATAAGTCAGTATGATTGGCTCCTGTACGTCTCTCATACGATAAGGGGTCCTGAAATGTAAAAACCTTGAGCTACGGAAGTGGCAGATGGCCAGTCCACTGCAGCAATGAAAAAGTTATTGTTTTCAGTAAAAAGAAAAAAGTGCACATGGGGATAAAGACCATCAACAAAATCATTAATAGAAATTAGAAATAAAATTGGTCCAAGGACAGAACCCTGTGGGACACCTTTAAACATTGACGAAGTAGAGGACGAAGTACCATTAACTGAAACATAGTGAGATTTTCCTGAGAGGTAAGACCTTAACCATTCTAGTGGGACTCCATGCGCTCCAAATAAAGATAGTTTAGACAAAAGAGGAGAGTGGTTGACCATACCAAATGCCTTTGAAAATTAAAAAAAAAACCCAAACCACACAAGTCCTTGTCCAGATTAACACGCACAAACTCTGTTGCATCTGAAAGCGCACACAAGGTAGAGAAAGTGGGACAAAAATCACACAGATGGTCAGAGGCGGACTGGGAGCGAAAAGCTAAGGGGGCATTTGGGTTAAGCGGCCCTACTTATGGCCCTCCTTATACAAGGAATTTGTTCGTGTTTAATCAGAAAGGGCCTTGAACAATGAGTGTAAATTGCGCTCCGCGTCATTCCCGCCGAAATTTGCGCCACCATGCAAATTAGTAGTCTACTACCCGCTAAGTAAGAAGTAGGCTTACAGTAGGAAGAGGACAGATATCGCTAATCATTTTTTTGTGCCAGATCTACCTGATGCTCGGTTGGACTCGGTGTTGCTCAGGTTTCCACACAAAGGGAGAGTGGCATCGTATTTTCAGCTGTATAAAATTTTCAGCTTTCGTCCTGCATCATGGAAATCTGGGCCAAAGAACATTCCCGGTATTTGTCCTCTTCAGAAGGATGTTTAACACTACTGAGAGTTTTTCGACTTTCCATCAGAAAACAAAATATATATTTTGATCAGATACAGAACAAATTAAGTGGACTAAAAGGGGAAAAAACTACTGCACTGACAAAAGCGATGTTAAAGTCTTCGAAGTTCTTTTCACGTCTTCTACTACATCTTCAAGCTGCACTGAATCAAGCAGCTCCCGCTCACATGAAATCAACATGAATGCTTCCAAGAGATCATCTGATATTGTAGTTTTTAATCTTGTCTTAATGAGCTTCAGTTTGCTGAAGGATCTTTCACAGCTGACTTGCGAAAACGAAAGCGTCAGCAGATATTCGTAGGCCATAAAAACTGAAGTGGAAGCACAGATTGAGCCTTAATAGCAGTCGATACAAGCAAATTATGCAGTTGTTGCACGAACTGCAGGAACTTGAATCTCGCACACCAGCCCCTCCACATTCAGCTCCAAGTTCAAGTACATCCTCATATTCTGCACCAGCCCTATCCCGGCTATTTTTACGACCCGTGCTGATGAATTCGTCGTAAACTGAGGCGAAGCTTTTCAGCTCTGACCTCAGCTCGTTATGAGAAACCTTTGCCATCTCTGCACCGTTTCAAAGGGCCGACTCTGGCATTTCACCTCGACAGACAAGGCTGAACGTAGTGGGCTGCAAGAAATATACGTCGGAAATAAGCTGTTTGATGTCAGAAAATCTTTCTTTCAGGCTGGTTGTTATTTGTTCAATTACTAACCTGAAGACTTCGACTCGAAATCGCTGCTCTGGATCTTCAGGTCGAGAATCTTTTGCCATTTCTCCCGGCATGCACTTTTTCTTGGCAATGCGACAAGCTAGTAGCTCTGAGCTAATTTCAAGGTCCAATGAAGTGGTCTCTAGAAGGCCTTGGATCTTTGACACAAACTTGGAGGCGTTTTCTTTGACGTTTTAGAAGGAAATGCTCTCTAGATCCTTTCTTGCTTTATCAACCATGTTCCAGGCCGTCAAAAAGTCCAATCTTTTTGTCTGGAGATACCTTGAAATAGGGCCAATGACTTCAAATACAGCAAAAAACAGGTGAGCGGTTAAGATTGTTTTGTACTTCGTAAGCTTACTCAGCAGTGAGTCGGCTTCAGATGAAGTTTTTGAGTCGAAAAAACTGCTGTTTTCCACTGAGGACAAAACGTGCTCTGCATCCAAGCACAGGCAATCGTCACCGGAAAACATCAAAACAAGTCACTTCTTTTTTGCCCACCAACTAGTTTCACCGATTTTCTGTAACCTTTTCAACTTCGACTGTCCTTCTTTTGTGTTCTCTACTTGTTGTCGCCACAGGCCCATTCGTTTGTGCGACTCAGCAAAGAAACATGAAATTCTGTTAATGGTGCCGAAGAGATTCCTTGCCTCTGTTGCAGTGCAACAATCAACGACGCAATGGTTTAGAACGTGACTGTAGCATCAGACATAAACCAAATCTGAAACGCGGTTTTTAATGTGAGAACGAAGTCCGTTAAATTCGCCCTTTACGTTAGAAGCACCGTCAAATGATTCCCCAGCTATCTTTTCGTACTTAAGTCCATGCTCTTCGATCTTGGCTTGTAGAAGTTTGTTCATACCCTTGCCGCTGGAATCTTGGACAGGTACGACAGCAAAGAGCCGTTCGTGAATTTCATCGTCTTTCACATATCTTAACACGATAGAGGCCTGGTCCACAACCCCAGCGTCTTGAGTTGTGTCAATTTAGATGTTGTACTTTTTTCACCGATTTCGTTCACTATAGTTTCTCCGCATGTGTTTCAAAATGCTCCTTATCACTTTCTGGACCGTCGTCTTGGAAAGAAAAGTGACGAGTGAGCCACGACCCTCAGCTGCGTCTCCGGATTTTCCGCTCGCATCCATGTTCGATTTCCTTTTTCCGCTATCCTCTATTGCTTTTTCCAGATGTTCCTTAAGAGGGACGTCAAATTTCGAAAGCAATAGCATGACCTCAAGAAGTTTCCGTGGTTTATTCCCGACTTTGTTAGAAGCTCAAGCCTCTCCTGGTCACCATGTGCTCTAAAAGGTAATACTTGTTTTCCCAACAGCTTCACGACCTCACAAACGCGATTCAGTACTTGAATGTTTTGCAAGATCTGTTCTTTCCGTTTACTGGCCAAAGCGCTGTTTATGTACCATCCAATGTCTCGGCAGTTTTCAGCTTGAGCGTATGCTTGAGCCGCAGCGATATGACCTTTCGACTTTTCATGTGCCTGGATTTGCTCATGGGCATGCCTAAAATTGGTGAACCCAAAAAAAACTGCGATTTTCCGTCGGAAAACGCGATGCATATGCTGCAAAGAATTGATTTTACTGTCATCTCTCTAGTTTCAATAGTAACCCAGGATCGTGAGACGGAACCAGTGGTAAGTTTCCGGTAGTAAACTGAAGCTAAGTTAAAGCTAGGCTTTTCTATTTGAGGTGGTGTCGGCTGGAACGGATGTGACCTCATGAAATTTAATTTCTGAGCTAGTGTCGAATTTGGTGGTAAAGAGTAGGAAATAAGTAACAATGGGTTTATTAAAAAAAAAAAATATATACATCATCGATTCCCTGAAGCAATGCTCGTGCGGGAGAAAACCCTCCAAATAAATCAAAAACCAAGAAACCAAAAAAAAGAGAAAAAAAAAGAAATAGAAAAAAAAACATAATTAGAGCTCAACTTACCGGACCCGAAAACCAACGAACCTCCAAACAACACCCAACAAAATTATAATAATTATAATCATATTCAGCTGCAACTAAATAGACACGCTTACTGGCAAAGGTGGTTCACCATCAGCTAGCTTCGCGTCCGAGTCACCACTTCCAGTTTGGTTCGGATACGGTGTAGATTCCTCTGCTACTGAATCCACTGGTCTGGAAGGCGTCACAGTATTTGACGATGGTGGCTCACCCTCCGTTGAAACTGGTTCGATGTCGTGTGCTTCTTCGATGTGGTTCTAAAAATGGAATATAAGCATAAGAACACCCAGGCACACAAGCAGTCAAGGTAGGGTGAAGTTCTCAAGACTTCTGTAAAATGTCGCAGGCACTGAAGCCAGGACACTGAATCTTGGTTCAAATTCACTTTTCGACCATCCGCCAACAAAAACCAGGTTTTATCAAGATTCAATGATCGGATAGGATTTTTCCACAGTCCAAACCAAAGACTGTGAAAAAATCCGATCCGATCATTGACCTTTGATTTTATGAAAGCGAAACCTAAAAAATGGCGGAAAAAAGCTGCCTTTTTAGGCGACGTGTGCCCAGGCCTAATCTCCCAAGACTGGAAGGAAAAAGCCATAAAAACACAAAAGTTAAACCGAGGCAACAATAACTCATAGGGTCGACTCAACGGACCTCGAATGGGTGGGGCTCAGTCCGAGCTGTGGTTGCCTAATTTGTACCTAATTTGATCAGTAATCGTGCCAATAGAAATGGTATAACGGACGCAGCCTCAATAGACTGACAGCCTTTTTGATATCAAGATCTGCCTTTAAGTAATCAAAAGTGACAGTCATGCAAAAAAATACTTAGAATCTAAGACCAACTTAGAAAAAACTTCGAATCCTAGCCCATAAGTTGAAAAAAAAGCGGCAAAAAGTTTTACTGACCTTTGTTCTCCGTATAAATGATAACTTTCTCTGTTTTGGGTCTTTTTCAGCCTCAGAAAGTTCTTTTCTTCGCTTCAGTCTCAGTTGTTCCGCGCCTCCCTTAACTTTTCCATCAGTCACCTCGTCCATCTTGTCACAAGTTTAAAACAGATGAGCGTTATAGCCAAAATGCTACACTTTTTCTAAGCGAAAATCATTTTACTTAGGAAAACGAGACAAATTTATCATTTAACACTTCCCAACAGAACACCTTGACGCTCCAGTATGTACTGACTCTTCTACTAGCTTGTAACGGAATCGGGCACAGACAGAATGACTCACAAAAATCATAATGGATGCAGCTAAAATGCGAAATTGTTCATACCGAACCGGTCCAGTACATCCGTCAAAGCGCTAACCACCAACTCTAAACACTATGACGCATGCGTTTTGACAGATGAGTTGAAATATTTCAATGCATGTGTCGAGCCGTCACAACGCAGAAATAGGCATCGGACAACGCATGGAACTTGCCAGGTCAAGCAAAAATGCGCATTTTTGCGTGAGATCGCATCTGTGTGAACCTAGGGTAAAGTGACAACCTCCGGGTTATATTTATCACATTTATGAACCTGTTTGACAGCAGCATCCGTCCCTTCCTAGGGCACGATGCTGGTATCTACGCTAAATCTGTAAGTAGGCCTATAATAACAGAGCCGAAAAATTGTCAAGCTGAATTTTTTGTTGAACATTATGTCGACTGCACTTTTGTATGTAGAAAAAAAACGACCGGCCCGAAGCGGCTCAAAACCGACCAGCCCAGGGGGCAATTGCCCCATTGCCCCCTGGCCCAGTCTGCCTCTGCAGATGGTTAATTATGAGAGAATTTCCTGTAGTCGTATAAGTGCTAAATACAAATTAAGACAGTCTACGATACACAACTTTTTAAGCAACCTTAGAGATGACAGGAAGAAAAGAAGCAGGTTTATCGTTTGAAATTAGAGATGAATCACCTTTTTTATGCAAAGATATAATTCAATTCATTACATTAACAACTTTAAATAAATGCTAATAACATTAGCAACTTTAAAGAAATGAGGAAAAACTCCAGAAGAAAGAGAGAGGTTAGTTGTGTGTGAGATGGGGTTAGAAACAAACTGGCAATTTTTTTTAAGGACATTACTACTCAAACTAAGCTATCAACTGAGCGGCTATTTGAAATCTGAGAAATAATACTAGAAATCTCAGCATGGGGAAAAGAAAAGACTTTTCTGCTAAGGGAACACGACTTACTCTACTCTGGGGTGGAATGAGAACTGAAGGAAGTGTGGTGAAATACGAATTGAAGGCACTTGATGCGGGGTTTTTGTCCGCAATAGATGCAATAACTTTGAGACAAAGACATAGGGAAGAACGTTTGAGCCTTTTTTGGGGAAGAGCTTCATTAACTATAGTCCAAACCTTGCGTAGATTCTCCTTACACTCATCAATTTGACGCGAAAAACACAGCTTTTTGGCTGTACGTACTGAAGCCCATTTTTTTAATATTTATACTTCAAAAGATCATCATGTGTCTTACTTTTACATGCAGCCTTGAACAAAGACGCCTTCATATGTATAACATTAATTAGACCTCTAAACATCCATGAGTGTTTGGGTGTAGTATTCCTTGGCCTCTTTCTAAGAGGAAAATGCTTATCCAACAGAGTTCCCATAAGACGCAAAGAGAACCCTACTGTGGAAGTTTCAACTGGTATATATAAAAATCTGGAATTTTTCATTTTTGGCCAGATGAAAGATGATAGATGAGTGTTTATTTGTTTGTTTGTCTTCCCTAGAGACGATCGTATCAAACCAGAAATCCTAGAAGATCGGAAGAGAGTTTATTTGATTGGAAATTAAAAGTTCTACTGCCCTTTTTAGGTGACAAAAAGATTGGAGGGCAGCTAGCTCCCTTCCCACGCGCCATTTTTCTCCAAAGTCGTTCGATGAAAATGTTGATATTTCCATTTTGTTCAGCATAGTTGAAGGTCTAATAATTATGCCTTTGGGAATATCAATATCCACTCACAGCCCCTGAGGAAATGACTGTAATTTGAAGAATTTACCCATTGTGTACGCATGGTATTTGTTATTCGGAAGTATATAGATATTTTTTGGGGGAGGGGGGTTCTTCTTGGGGGGATTTTCTACGATGAGATTTTTTGTGTGAAGGAAAGTTTCTGGGAGTGAGCAGTCTAGGGAAATTTTATACTAGGGGAATTTGCCAGAATTCCTATACGAAATTCTATCTTTTCTCTCTAACTTCTCTTACTTTGTCTTTGTCGACGAAAATTAATATAAGTAGATGTTCCGGGAGAAATTTTAAGTGGGTTTGGAATTTTCTAGAGGATTTTTCCTTTGGGAGGGGGTGCGAATTTTCTACCAGATAAATTTTCCATGTGGGAATTTTACGAAAGAGCAAATTTTGCACTTGGGGTAGGGGGCATTTCAAGGAGAAATTTCCACGGAGGGGGATTTCCGGCATGAATTGAAAAATAATCAGAAATTATCCAACGCAAGTCTTTTTCAATTGAAAGTATGCTAAGGAGAGTTGTTCAGGTGGAATCGTCCACAAGGAATTTTCCTTGGGAATTTTCAGCGAGGATGGAATTGCCCGGGGTGAAATTTTCTGAGGGTGGGGTATTTTGCGGGGGATAAGCTTTACTTTGAGAAATTGTAAGGGGAGGGAATTTTCAAAGTAGGTGAGCTGTATTTCCCGGCAGTATTTGAAAAACGATCAGAAATTAAAGTCTTTTTCAGATGAAAGTATGCTAAAGGGAATTTTCCAGGGGATATCGTCCGGAAGAACCTTCCCTGGGGAATTTTCAGAGAGGATAGATTTGCCCGGGTTGGAGTTTTCTGGGGGACGGGTATTTTACGTGGGAGGAACTTTACCTGGAGGAATTTTCTAAGGGGGAAGGGAAAGTAAGGAGCAACAATAAAACTCAAAACGAACAGAAATTATTCAGTATGTGAGAGGGGTTTCCCTTGCCTCAATGCCTGACTATTTACGCTATATTTTGACTTTTTGTCCCAGTTCCTTAAGAACGATCTATGAAACACAAGTTTATTTAGAATAAGAAGCTTTTTTAAAGGTTCTTAAATACTTTAGCGTGAAGAGTGAGGTATAGGGCAAACCCCTTCATATGCGGAATAATTTCTGCTCTTTGTAGGTTTTAATGTTGGTTCTTACTTTCAGTTAAAAAAATTATCTTTTTAATTATTTAATTATCAATCAAACAGCCTAAAAACTTTGTTAAGTCAAATATATTATTGTATCTTGTAACCCAAGGTTACACAAGCTAAATATCCTTAATTTATTTTTCAAATCTTGATAAATTAAATGATACATATGCGTAGGCTATATGAATAATGTGTATTTTGTTTAGGTCAGTTTTCTTGGAGTATGAAAGAGACACAACTTACAAGGGCATTAATGTGAAGAGATTTGTTTTGTCACCAAATGTTGGAGAGTCAGCTCTTATATATCCAGAAAATATATGTTTTTGCTCAAACATAAGCGATACATCAACATGTCTCCAGGCTCCTGCAACGCCAGTAGATAGATGTCAGTACGGTAAAACATGTTAATATTTTTTTTCACTGAATATGATATTCAGTTTAAATTTTGAAGACATGAACTAAACTTGTTTTAACATTCTGAATCATATATAGCGACATGTTTAGCTTGATATCAATCAATTACGATATATTTAGATATAGCAATAATAGCTCAAAAACAAAAAGAACGAAAACATAGAAAAATTTATGGCTTATAAAATTTTTTTATATATTGCCTGATCGTATTTACCATTGCTTCGTCAGCGGTATTAGAACAAGTGGTTAAAGGTCGTACAAGAGGTTCTTATCTATAAGTTTCCTTGACGAAAAATATTGAGCTAATTAAATACTTTTCTGGTAACCTTGATGCAAAATTCCTTTTTTGAACTAGTTACAATGACAACAAAAGCTTAATACCGATTGATTCCCCATTCGACTTTCTTTTCACGAAAGTTACAAACATAAGCTTTGGGTTAGAACTTCTCAGCCCCCTCCCCCTCCTTGCTAATGTATGGATAAAGCCTTAGCTTATATACAAAACCTTACATATTTCGTTGGTTTGCAGTATTTCTTGAGTATTTTTGTCATTAAATTTATTCATAATGTCAATTAGGGGGAAGGTGAGAGGGGGGCGGAATGCATTTATCTTTTAGTTACTACTATATTTGAAAAGAGTGTTGAATGGGGAATCAAATGGTGTTACCACTTTTTTTTATTCTAACTTGTTCAGAAATTTGTTTAGAAATCTGCTGAGTCACTTTCTTAGCAAAGTCGTCTCCCAGGCCACTCAGTGCGTCCTCAAATGTGGGGTAGAAATATGCCCTCCAGATGCGTAGAGAACCTCCGGGGAGATTGAGGTGCACACGAAGGAGGGACACAGACCCTTGAGATACATAATTGAAACTAGGATGCCCTCGCCTGTGAATCTCAAATGTAGATGGAGGATTAAAAAGACGTCCTGTAAATACACTGTAAAGGGCCCAACAGCATTCAGACATGTCTCGTCAATTACACACATTCTTCCAGCAATGGCTTAAACTATGGTGCACAAGATCACCATCGTGGGAAGATTATGTTTAGGAGGACAACTGAGGAAGGGCAGAAGATCTAGAACTCTGAACAAGGGCCTGTGTAACGTGGGGAAGAGGAGTGGTTTACCTGAAGCACTCATTGAGCTAACAACCGATTGCCTGAGAAACGGTCGGTCAAGCAATTCCCTTGAAACGCCATGAAAAGATAGACCAAAGAAGAACAACCCTTGCTACGGTGTCCCCAGCAGAGGATGTGTCAAGGATACGAGTGGCTTTGAAGAAAGTCGGATGATTCGGCAAAAAAACAAAATGATGAAGATGATGATAAGGAATCTAAAAGTTGGAATGTATGTTTTTTTCAAATTTGACATGCGCAGGCTTTTACAGCCAAAGAATTCTACCGATATATCTTAGACGTCCCGTGCCTTATTGAAGCCAGATTGAATGACCCAGGTAAAATCTAGATTAGTGAATCAGAAACAGCTGACGTATGTCATTTCTATAGTTCTGAATTTCAAATCTGAAGATCAAATCTCCAGTGTTAGAAAGGGATCCAGTCTCTAATCATATCGCGAAGATCCAAACGTAGGGAAACCCTATCAACGTCACTGTAACTGAAGCGAAGACACTTAAACGGGACTGCAGTGAATATCTGAAAAATCACTTTATCATGAATTACAGATGATCCTTAACAACTTTCCTAGACGGAACCAGCTTGTGCTTGGGGAAGATTTCAATGCAAGGGTAATATCCCTATATAACCTAGCAGAATATGGAAGTATCAGACCAAACGGACGCGGAGAATAATGTTCGGAGTAGTATGCCATTAATAGGTTTAATAACACAGTACCCCCTTCGAATCCCAATCCGGACACTTTTTTTTTTAAAACCTCTTCAAGATGCCGGTGCATGTTACGTAATAGTTTTTTTCAATTGAGAATTTCCTTGGATGTTGCGTAATAGGGCTTGTTTACTTATGCAAATGGTTGCAAGTGGTTGAAACGTAATAGGGTTGTTTACTTTTTGTTTACTTTTTGTCATAGGCAGTGCAATCGCGATGCCTAAGTAAAGAACAATGTTGGCACAATGTATTATTTATTTTTGGTCTCAGACCAGGGCTCTTTGTAACGAAGGAGTTGTCGTAGAAACTTCGGAAAGGGCTCATTCAATTTGAAATTGGAGTGAGTTTTGCCCTTTTTAATAGCTGAAAGTGATTGGAAGGCAACTAACACCCCCTCCACGCCCACCATTTCCCCAAACACATCCAATCAATATTTTGAGACAGCCATTTTGTTCAGGTAGTTGATTTCTGGATAAAAACTATGTTTTTGAGGAGGACACTCCCCCACAGCCCTCAGGGTAAGGATTGTAAGTTATTCCCTGGGGCCATATAAGAACGATGTTGGAACAATGTATTTATTATTTTTTTTTCCTTTAGACCAGGGCACTTCGTATCGAAGAAGTTGTCACAGAAACTTCAAAAAGGGCTCATTCATTTCGAAATTGGAGTGGTTTTTGCCCTTTTGATAGTCGAAAATGATTGAAAGGCAACTAACACCCCTTCCACTCCAACCATTTCCCGAAACACATCTAATCAAAATTCTGAGATAGCCATTTTGTTCAGCGTAGATGATTCCAGACAGATATTGTGTTTTTAAGGAGGACACTCGTCCACAGCCGTCAGGGCAAGGGTTGTAAGTTAAGCCCCGGGGGCATATAAGGTTTTTCCAGAAAGTGATGTCGTAGAAAGTTCGAAAAAGGCTCATGTGATTTGAAATTGAAATGGCTAGTGCTCTTTTTAATGGTCGAAAGTGATTGGAGGGCAACAAACCCCCCTCTCAGGCCTACCTTTTCCCCAAACACTTCCAATCAAAATTTTGAGATAGCCATTTTTTCAACGTAGTTGTAAGTTCTGGAAACTAGGTTTTTGAGGATGACAACCCCCCCGAGCCCCCATGGGAAGGGTTGTAAGTTATGCCCTTGGGGCATATAAGGATTCTATTGAAAGCGTTGTCGTAGAAAATTTGGAAAGGGCTCATTCGATTAGAAATTGGAGTGGCTTGTGCCCTTTTTAATAGCTGAAAGTGATTGGAAGGCAACTAACAACCCTTCCACGCCCACCATTTCCCCAAACATATCCAATCAATATTTTGAGATAGCCATTTTGTTCAGGTAGTAGATTTCCGGATAGAAATTATGTTTTTGAGGAGGACACTTCCCCACAGCCCTCATGGTAAGGATTGTAAGTTATGCCCTGGGGCCATATAAGAACGATGTTGGAACAATGTATTATTTATTATTTTTTTCCTTCAGATCAGAGCCCTTCGTATCGAAGAGGTTGTCAGTTTGTTCAACGTAGTTGAAAGTTCTGGAAACTAGGTTTTTGAGGATGACATCCCCCCCACAGCCCTCACGGCAAGGGCTGTAAGTTATGCAGTGGGGCATATAAGGTTTTTTTTTTTATAGAAAGTGTTGTCGTAGAAACTTCAAAAAGGGTTCATTCGATTTGAAATTGAAATGGCTAGTGCCCTTTTTAATGGTCAAAAGTAATTGGAAGGCAACTAACACCCCTTCCACGCCCACTATTGCCCCAAACAAATCCAATAAAAATTTTTAGATAGCCATTTTCTTCCACGCAGTTGAAAGTTTTTAAAATTATACCTTTGAGCAGGACACTCCCCCCATGGTCTTCGGGGCATGGGTTATGAATTATGCCTTGGGGGCAGATAAGGTTTTTATACATAACGTTGTTGTAAAAACTTAAATATAGGGGCTTATTCAATTGGAAATTGAGAGGGCTAGTGTCCTTTTCAATAGTCAAAAGTGACTGGAGGGTAACTAACTCCCCTCTCACGCCCACCATTACCCTGAACACATCCAATCAAAATTTTCAGATAGCCATCTATAGAAAGCTCTGGAAATTAGGTCATTGAGGGTAATAACCCCTCCCCCACAACCCTCAGGGCAAGGGATGTAAGTTATGGCCTGGGGGATATAAGGTTTTTATTGAAAGACTTGTTGTAGAAACTTCAAAAGGGTTCATTTCATTGGAAATTGAAAGGGCTAGTGCCTTTGTTAAAAGTTGAAAGTGATTGGAGAGCGACCAACGTCCCACTCATGCCCACCATTTCTCCAAACACATCCAATAAAAAATTTTGGGATAGAAATTTTTTAACGTAGTTGAAAGTTCTAGAGATTAGGTCTTTGAGGACAACAACCCCCCTCTAAGCACATCTAATAAAAATTTTGAGATAGCAATTTTTTAACGTAGTTGAAAGTTCTGGCAATTAGGTCTTTGAGGATGACAACCCCCCTCTAAGCCCTTAGGGTAAGGGATATAATTTATTCCCTGGGGGCATATAAGATGTTTATAGAAAGCGTTGTCATAAAAGCTCAAAACGGGCTCATTCAGTTGGAAATCTAAAGGCCTGTTGCTCTTTTTAATAGTCGAAAGTGATTGGAAGGCTCGAAATTCTTTTAGTTAAGATCGATATGGGTACAATGTATAATTTTTTTTTGTTTAGGCCAGGGCACTTGGTATCGAAGGAGTTGTCGTAGGAACTTCGAAAAGGGCTCATTCGATGAAAAATAGAAAAGTCTGATGCCCCTTTTAATAGTCGAAAGTGATTGAAGGGCAACTGATTCCCCTTCCACACCCACCCTCTCATTTGCCTATTATGTTTAAAAACTAAATGTTTTCTTAAAATTAAATAAAATGCACTGTGTTAATCCTAATCTCCAATAAGGCATCTCAGCAGTATCCCAAGAACGTCTGAGGGTATTATGTTCAAACTTTCTTTTTTCCTGAAAAGACTATGTCAATATAAAACGAACAGAAATTAATTAAAAAAAAATTTTCCAAAAAATAAGTTTTCAAAGAAAAGTAAAGAACTCCATTAAACCAAAAATAAGCAAAAATAAAATCAAATAATCTACCAAGCGTGAAACTACCACAAATTAGCATCGATAAATCAATATTTTGAGACAGCCATTTTGTTCAGGTAGTTGATTTTCGGATAGAAATTATGTTCTTAAGGAGGACATTCCCCCACAGTCCTCAGGGTAAGGATTGTAGGTTATGCCCTGGGGCCATATAAGAACGATGTTGGAACAATGTATTACTTATTATTTTTATTCCTTTAGATCAGGGACCTTCGTATCGAAGAAGTTGTCATTTTGTTCAACGTAGTTGAAAGTTCTGGCAACTAGGTTTTTGAGGATGAAAGCTCTCCCCCTCCCCAGAGCCCTCACGGTAAGGGTTTTAAGTTATGCCCTGAGGGCATATAAGGTTTTTATAGAAAGTGTTGTCGTAGAAACTTTAAAAAGGGCTCATTCGATTTGAAATTAAAATGGCTAGTGCCCTTTTTAATGGTCGAAAGTGATTGGAAGGTAACTAACACCCCTTGCACTCCAACCATTTCCCCAAACACTTCCTATAAAAATCTTGAAATAGCCATTTTCTTCCACGCAGTTGAAAGTTCTGAAAATTATACATTTGAGCAGGACACTCCCCCCACGGTCTTCGGGGCAAGGTTTATAAATTATGCCCTGGGGGCATATAAGGCCTTTATACATAGCATTGTAATTAAAACTTAAAAAGGGGCTCATTCAATTGGAAATTGAGTTGGCTAGTGCCCTTTTCAATAGTCAAAAGTCACTGGAGGGTAATTAACCCCCCTCTCACACCTACCATTCCCCCAAAAACATCCAATTAAAATTTTCAGATAGCCATTTGGTGAACGTGGTAGAAAGACTGGAAATTAGGTCTTTGAGGATGATAACCCCTCCCCTCCCCTCAACCCTCAGGGCAAGGGATGTAAGTTATGCCCTTGGGACATACAAGGTTTTTATTGAAAGATTTGTCTTAGAAACTTCAAAAGGGCTCATCTGATTGGAAACTGAAAGGGCTAGTGCCTTTTTTAAAAGTTGAAAGTGATTGGAGAGCAACCAACACCCCTCTCATGCTCACCATTTTCCCAAACACATCCAATAAAAATTTGGGATAGCAATTTTTTTAACGTAGTTAAAAGTTCTAGAGATTAAGTCTTTGAGGACGACAACCCCCCTCTAAGCCCTTAGGGTTAGGGTTGTAATTTATGCCCTGGGGGTATATATGATGGTTATAGAAAGTTTTGTGGTAGAAACTCAAAAAGGGCTCATTCAACTGGAAATCAAAAGGCCTATTGCCCTTCTTAATAGTCGAAAGTTATTGGAAGGCTCGACATGTTTATAGTAAAGATCGATGTGCGTACAATGTATTATGTTTTTTTGTTTAGACCAGGGCACTTCGTATCGAAGGAGTTTTCGTAGGAACTTCAAAAAGGGCTCATTCGATTAAAAATAGAAAGGGCTGATGCCCTTTTTAATAGTCGAAAGTGATTGGAGGGCAACTGATCCCCCTTCTACACCCACCCTCTCATTTGCCCATTATGTTTAAAAACTAAATATTTTCTTAAGATTAAATCAAAATGCAATGTGTTAATACTAATCTCCAATAAAGCATCTCACCACTATCGCAAGAACGTCTGAGGGTATTCTGTTCAAACTTTCTTTTTATCTGAAAAGACTGTGTCAATATAAAACAAACTGAAATTAATTTTAAAAAAATTTTCCCACAAAATAAGTTTTTCAAAGAAAAGTAAAGAACTCCATTAAACCACAAATGAGCAAAAACAATCAAATAATCTATCAAGCGTGAAACTACCACAAATCAGCATCGATAAATAAAAGAAACTCAAAATGAAAAAAAATTACAATAAATAACCGGGTCAAACTCAATACGAGCAGAAATCAACATGAGTTGGGCTCAAAACCCCTTTGCCTTCCCAAGGGCAGGACATTATCCGCACTTTACTTAAAAAAGTACAAATTAATGAGCATTGTCAGTTTAATATACATATGCTGATATTTAGTAATCAAAATGTTAATATTATTTTATTTATTAAAGTTATAAAACTAAAAACATTTACATTTTATATAAAAGTAAAAACATTTACAAGTGCAAATCATGTTCTGGCCTTGGGAAGGCATAGGGGTTTTGAGCCCAACTCATGTTAATTTCTACTTGTTTTGAATTTGACTCGGTTATTCATTGTAATTTCTGATCGTTTTGGGTTGCATTTATTTATAAATGCTGATCTGTAGTAGTTTCACACTTGGTAGATTATTTGATTTTATTTTTGCTCATTTTTGGTTTAATGGAGTTCTTTACTTTACGTTGAAAAACTTATTTTGTGAAATTTGTTTTTAATTAATTACATAATAGGGTTTGTTTACTTTTGGATATTAGTAATTGGACTTGTTAGAGTCCGCTAGTCAAACGCATATCCCACCATTCTGAGTGGACTGTACAACCCTCTCTATTCAAGCACACACATATCCCACCATTCTATTACATCCAGCAGGTATTATACTTTTTATAATTATATAATTTTATAATTATAGGTGGCTACGTACTGAAAATGTCAAGTTTCTTTGAGCCAAGACTATGCATATTCGCGATAATGTGACAATATATGGCTGGTCCCATCCTAGCAACCAATTCTAGGGGGAGGGTTGTTATTCAAGGTATATTTAAGCCATATTAAGATATATTTCTGAGAGGTCTTAATGAAAATGCGTCGTTTCCATTGCTTTATTAGACTTGCCTGCCTGTTACATTGTATTAATTTAAATCTTGGTATTAGCAAAATCACATTTGGAATAAACCGTAAGTATTACACTTTATGCAGCAGAAGCCTCAGTACTTTCAATAGTAACAATAAAAAAATGCCAATTTTATAATACGTTTTCTCGCTAAAACAAAAAGAGATACTTTTTTCCATTCGGTAATTTCTGTGAGTTTTAATGAAAATGCCACGTTTCTTTGGGACAAGACTATGCATATTCTTACCACCATGACAATATGTCACTCGCTCGGGAAATCGCCGTGATACAGATTAATATTCTTAGGGGATTTTTCGGATATTTTCATGATAAAGATATGCTTTAAATCCATTGATTTGTGTTTTAGCAATCCACCCCCAACGTGATACAATACAGAGCAATTCACACTATCGGGGCAAACCATGAATGGCAAACGACACTCTCTGGCACCCCTCATCATTCCTAAGATATTTTTCAGGTATTTTCTTGTTAAAAATGCTTTAAACCCATTGGTTTGTGTTTTCACAAGCCAACCCTCAAAATGTTACACCATGTCAATTAACACCACCTTGAAACACAATAAGTGGCCCTCTGGCCTCTCTAATCATTCCTAAGACATTTTTCAGGTATTTTCTTATGAGAGATCTGGTTTTAAATCCATTTGTTTGTGTTTTCGCAAGCCATTCTAAACGTTATACACCATGTCAATCCACACCACCGTACCACACTATTACTGGCCCTTTGGCACCTCTGCCACCTCTCATCATTCCTAAGACATTTTCTAGATATTTTTTTGTTAATAATCATGCTTCAAGTCTATTGGTTCATATTTTTGCAAGCCACCGTAACTTGATACACCATGTCAATTCACAAAACTGTACCACACTATGACAGGCCCTCTGGCACACTATTGCATCCCTCATCATTCCTAAGACATTTTTCATACTTTTGTTAATAAAATGATATCCAATTTCACTCTCCCCACTTCTTCCCCTCCCCCCGCTCACAGAAATTCCAGTTCCGATTTTGCTGGCTCGTTCCTGGTTTCAGTCCCAGTCCTGCTTCCACCCATTCTGGTTCTGGCAGTTCCAGCTCCACCACTTCTGCCCCCTCCCTCAAATTACAAGGTTCTGATTCCACCTATTTCACTCCAAGCTCCAGAACTGCCATTCCCATTCCCAGTTCAAACGATTCTGGTCCTGTCAGTTCCGGTTCCGCAACTTCTGTCCCAGTTACCACGGTTCCGATTCCGCCAGTTTCAATCCGAGGGCATTACCCAAATCTTGCAAATTAATAAACAAAAACTAGAATGATTCTAGCAAAATCGTGTCCGTTACTATCAGAGTATTATCAGGCATTACCAAAATCTCGTGTGGTATTATCAAAATCTAGTCTGATATTATAAATATCTTGCAATACGTTATCAAAATATTGCCTGATATAACGAGAATCATCTACTTTATTATCAAAACCCGAAGTGGTATTATCATAATCATGCAAGTTATAAATAAAATAATGTATGCTATTATCAAAATCTTACCTGGCATTAACCAAATATTTTCTGGTACTATCAAAACTGGACTGATATGTCACAATTTAAAATTGAGTCATCAAAATCACATCTGCTATTACCAAAATTCAACGTAGTGGTATGAAATCAATTCTTTTACAATCAGGATTATCAAAATCTTACCAAGTTTTGGCAAATTCTTACGTAGCATTTTAAAATCTTGTCTGATATTATGAAACATTTCGCACTACATTATCAATACCTCGACTGATATAATGAGAATCCTCTATGACAATATTAAAACTTCTTACAATAATATCAGAATCATGAAAGTTATTACCTAAATATTACGCGGTATTATCATAATCTCACAAGTTATTAATGATATATCTTCAGCAACAATCAAAACGTGACTGTTTTTGTTCAAAACCTAATATGATGCTATCAAAATCATATTATATATTAATGAAACTTAACATAGTGCTATCAAAATCGTGTTTGCTATTATCAAGATTATCAAAATCTTGTCAAATATAATCAAAAACCTTACATGATATTATCAAAGTCTTGAATGATGCTACCTAATTATGTTTAAATATTATAAAATCCTGTATTATATTTTCAAAGTCTTGTGAGATATTATGACAATCATTTTCGGTATTACCTAAATCTTCCAAGTTATTATCAAAATCTAGAATAATGCTAGCAAAATCATGTCTGGTACGTTCAAAGTATTATCAAGTATTACCAAAATCTTGTGTGATATTATCAAAATCATGCCTGAAATTATCAAATATTTTGCGCTGCAGTATCAAAATCCCACATGGTATAATTAGAGTCCTCTATAATATTATAAAAACTTCACATATTATCAAAATCTTGCAAATTATTACCAATATCACGCATGGTATTATGAAAGTTCTACCTGATATTACAAAAATATTTTTCTGGCAATATTAGAGCGTGTCTGAAATCGTCAAATCTGACATGATTTTAACTAAATCATATCTGCTATTACCTGATTGATCATAGTGTAATCAAATCGTGTCTTTCATTATCAAGATTATCAAAATCTGGTTAAGTATTACAATATTCTTGTATGATAATATCAAGATCTAGGCTGATATTATCAAACATCTCTCACTACATTATTAAAATCTCGACTGGTTTAATAACAATCCTCAATGACAATATAAAAGCCATACATAGTATTATCAAAATCAAGTAAGTTATAAACAAAATCTTGCAAGAATTTAAAATTTAATCTCCAAAGTTATTAACAAAATATTTCCAGCTATATTCAAAACATATCGGCTATTACCAAAATTTAATATGGTGCTATCAAAATCATATTACCTATTAACAAAACTTAACACAATGCTATCAAAATCATGAGTGATATTATCAAGATGATCAAATCTTGTCAAGTATTATTAAAACCTTACATGTACTATGAAATTCTAGCATGATTTTACCAAATCCTGTTAAATACTACAAAATCCTGTCCTGTATTATCAAAGTCACAAATCTTGCAAGCTCTTATCAGAAATTACAAAATCTTGTCTGGAACTATCAAAATATTATCAACTTTTACCAAAATCGTGTGTGCTTTATGAAAATCTTGTCTGACTTTACCAAACATCTTGTAAAACATTATCAAATTCTCGTCTTATATAATGAGAATCCTCTGTTGCAAAATTAAAACCTTACGTGATATTATCAAAATCAAACAGCCTATTAACAAAATCTTGTAAAAATTCTGCGTGCTCACGCTTACTAAGCCCAAAAGAATCTAACTCAAAATCAAATTACAAAATGTAATCTAAGTAAAAAAATTAATTGCTGTGCCATCTATAGCTGTAGACTTTTTAAAAAGGTTGTATGATTTTGATAATATCACGTAAGGTTTTGATAATACAACAGAGGATTCTCATTATATCGGATAAGATTTTGATAATGTAGTGCAAGATGTTTGATAAAATCAGACAAGATTTCGATAATACCATACAAGATTTTGGTAATAGTTGATAATATTTTGGTAGTACCAGACAAAATGTTGCTCAAACCATTCTAATTTTGATAATAACTTGGAAGGCTTAGGTAATTCTAGAAAGGATTATCATAATACCTCACATGACTTTGATAATGCACGACAATGTTTTGTGATATTTAACAGGATTTGGTAATGTCATGCTAGACTTTTATAATATCAGGTGAGGTTTTAATAATATTTGACAAGGTTTGATAATCTTGATAATAACAGACATGATTTTGATAGCACTAACTTAAGGTTTTTTAATAGGTAGAATGATTTTGATAGCACCATATCAGATTTTGGTAATAGCAGACACGTTTTGATTACAGCTGAAAATATTTTTTTAATCACTTGCAAGATTAAATGATAATTTCACGCAATAATTTTTTAAAAACTTGCATGATTTTGATAATACCATGTATGGTATTGTGAAGTTGATATTTTTCTTGTTATTAATATTGTAAGTAATGAGGCTTCTGCTGCAAAAAGCGTAATACTTATGGCTCATTCAAAATGTGATTTTACTAATACCAAGATTTGAATTAATATAATGGAACTGGCAGGTGTGTCTAATAAAGCAATAGAAACAATACTTTTTCATTAAGAACTTCCAGAAATATCTCTTAATATGACTTCAATTTACCTCTAATAAAGACCCCTCAGGAATTGTTTGTTAGGGATCCCACTTATCTTTAATTCTTTCGAATCCTAATGCGGACAAAAGTCTTTAGATTATAAAAGTTCCAAGATGAAAAAAGGAACGAAAAATATTGAAGAAAATGAAGCATCTCTTAAAGTATTATGTAACATCCCATGTTTGTATTACCATTACGAAACATTCCACGTGTGCGTTTTCCTCAGTTACGAGCGGGAGTTCCCCACTGGACCGGTGGACCCTGACCTCTAATATTTCTTGTGAGAATGCGTCATTTCAAATAAATATAACATGTGACGCAAGATTTCGTCACCTTCAACATAGGTAAACATACCCTATTACGTAACAACTACCTGCATCCATTTCCGTAAGTAAACAAACCCTATTACGTAACATCCAAGGAAATCCTGAAGTAAACAAACCCTATCATTTTATATGCACTTGTATCTTGAAAAAGTTGTTTAAAAAAAGTGTCCATACTGGGATTTGAAGGAGGTACTGTGTCCTTAAGCCAATTGAGGGGATACTACTGTTTTGATGGTACGAGATTGCTTAAGTTCACAATATGAAGCAAGATATTCCTCCTTAACACTTTTTTTCCGAAACAAAATGTACATACGTTCGTATGAAGATAAAGAAACTGCTACTCACTTGCCCAACCGGATTTTCCACTTTTGAAACAAGAACGATCCTTTGTTCCTGAATATATGGCTTACTGTAGGACAAATACTGGCTCAAATACTTGTCTGATTAGATCACAGACTAGCTTGGAAGGATAAGAACAGATACCGGGCGAGTGTTGTAACTGAGTTGGAAGAAGTTGCGGAAAGAAATGATACCAGTAATTAATACCAAAATCTTAAAGACCTCAAGAGAAGAAGGAATGTAATAACTGAAAACGTAAATAGGATGGACGGCACTGTGATAACTGACCGACAAGAAATAATGAATCAGTGTACAGCATACTACCAACATGTCTTAACTACACCTAATGAGCATTCTCTGCCACCTATACCAATGGGAAGTGAATCTGAACCATCCGAACTGAAAAATCAATACCCAATGATATTTCCTCACCTAATTGCTCAAGAATTAAAAGGCACCAGGAGAAGATGGATTACCACCAGAGCCCTATAATGCAAGTCCATCCTTATTCAGCAAATTTTTAGACCTTCTTGAGAAGATCTGGAGGAATTGAAACGTCCCTTACGGTTGGATGGGTGCAACAATCATTCATGTGTTAAACCTATCGAGGCATCTCGCTCATTTACATAGATAAACAAATTTTCACCATAGTCGTTGCAAACAGATTTAGAGCCAAAAAAGAGCACAGAGTTAGAATAAAAATCAGGCTGGCTTTTATCCAGCAATGGGATGCGTAGATCATATTTTCTCACTTCAGATCCTCTTACACCAGTTCTGTATCAATAACCGAGTAACCTTAGGTTTCCGTTTGGATTTTATAGTAGTATTCGATGCTTACTTTGCCCGCTGCTGCAGGAAATCATGGTAGAAGACGGAGTCCCACCGAAATTGGTGAGTCTTATGAAATACTGTTATGAGGAAACGCGTGGTATCATAGGCGTGTATGGTGAGCTCACATGTCTCGGAAAAATCGCATATGGCATGCATTAGGGCTGTCCAGATTCCCTGGTCATCTTCAAATATATAATGGGTTGGATCTTCAAAAACTCCATTAAATCAGAAGACAGAATCAAGCTAATCAGTGGCGAGGAGGTGGAGGTCCCAGAATACGCACATGGTTGCACAGTATTCGCTGAATCAACCGTCCAAGACACGAATATGTTGCAGAGAGTGGTATACAGGGCTAGCCTGACAGGCTAGGCAATCAGCGTCTCCAAAACCAGCGCCTGTCTGCCGAAAGAAATTTTTTAGTCATCATGTATGGACAATAACTGGAACAGCTATAAGAATTTAGCTATCTTGGATCACTGATTGATATTAAGGGCGGAGCCTTGAAAGATATCAATGGATGAGTATGTAAGACATATAATAATTTTGGGAGGGCTAAGATGGCCAATATCGTCCAGGAGAGAGATCAGCTCGAAGACCAAACTCCATGAATAAGTGGCATTCATTCGTTCCATTTTGGTAATTTAGATACAATACCTGACCCTTACAGGCAGAAGAAAAAAACTTGCTCAGCATCTTTGAACATAAGTGCCTAAGAGCCATTTGCTGCTTCAAAGTTAGCCAAAGAATAAGCAGCAAGCAGCTATTACAAATTAACAATCAGAAGCTTTTATTATGCTCTATAGCCAGGGGCAGAAGGCTTAAATGGTTTGGGCATGTTGTACAGTTCCCAAGCGAGCACCTGGCCCGCCATGTGCTAAAATTTTAGCCCCTTTTCAGTGGAACAAACAGCAAGGAGGCCAAACTAAATCCTCTCACTTTACAATAAAGAAAGAGCTCAAGCGGTATGGTGGATTCTGGAAGTGACAACGCAAATGGGACAAATAATTATACGATATCATCCGCCCCTATACAGAAGATCAAGTACAGTGGCAGAATGTGGTCTAGCCTTTTCTTAGTTCACCGAGCTCGGCTGAACAGCCTGCACATCGTCTAAAGTACGAATACAAGTAAGTACAGGTAGCTAGTTCGGAAAACGAATCTCGCACCTTCATTAGCAGTATTTCACTAGACCAACAAATACGACTATATTTGTAAGAATGAAGGAATTAAAATTAAAACAAACAGAAATTAGATTGAAAAAAGAAGTAAAATCTAAAAAACCTATAAATTACCACAAAAAAGGCAATAATACCACCCCACGAGCCTCCCAGAAGATTTAGCTAACTTTTGCAGTCCACTGGAGCCTATATAGAATGTTTAATTTGAGAATTTGGTTTAGCTAATTGTTTTTCTATAAATTTGACGGAAATGGATTTCAAAGGAAGGAAACAGTGAAGAAAATAAGGTCGAAGTAAAACTGCGGAACTAAATGAATTATCAATGATGTTCTATGCATAAATTTTACCATGAAAATATAGTGCTTCCACCCCAAGCTCTATTTTGAGGCTATAGTTTCATTTGTACTTCATTGTCCTTTGTTGAAGGCAACATAAGACCAAAGGCTTAACGTTTGGCCCTTACCTCACACAGATTGAAAACCCTTGCATGGCTCTGATTTCGTCAAGGTGTACAAGGTCAACCTTTATTAAAATAAAATGTTGCCTTGAAGACTTTTTTATGCGGTTCACCTACATAGTTTGGGTTTCTTATCCCTTCAGCGACATATGTCATGTTGCCTTAGAGGCATCTTTTGACTGTTAGGATTTCAGGGTCTCTGATCACTTTTGTTTCTTACAAGGAGTGCTCATCTCAGGATTTATAATCGAATGAATCTTTCTCCAAGTTTTTAAGACAATTTGTTCTATATGATGATCCCTGGAAGAAAAAAGCATTAATAAGTTTACATAGGAGACACATCGTTCTTTGCTATTTCAAAAAGTATTGCGTTAACTATGCTAAACTTTAATAGTACAAATTTCATTATTATTTTTACTCTTTAAAATCTCACTGAAACCAATAGTCTTGAAATTATAAAAATTTTGCTTGCGTTGGAATAGCTATAAAACAAATCCAAAAGAATCTTTAATTTATGCTACAATGTTTATTTATTTGTTTTATTAGTTGCTATGCCTTGAAAATAATTTGATTTCCGTATTGTCTTTTCTGTTATTGGAATATTTTTTAGTATGTTTTAGAAATTTGATATGTGAAAAAGTTTTTGAATATCTACACATAGAATCACCCAAAAAAGCTTCTTCTTAAGACATACCCAAGGTTACACAAGAATCTAGGCCCTTAAGTTTTAATTAATTTTTTTTAACTGTTAACGATTTGGAGTAGAATAGAAACTAAATGTAAGTAATTGACATAATACTTAAGTTTCAACTAAAATATATAAATAAAGAAGGGGAATGAAAATGAGAATAAAGTCTTGGTTCCTTAGAACGACTTTTATCGGACTGAAAACTACTTCTGCCCAGGACAGCACTACTCAGATGACTTAAAAGTGAAAGCTATAAAAACATCCACCAAAACCAGTATATTGGTCTTCGTTTGAATTAAAAAGGCATTATAGCTGAACGCGGAATCTATAAAAGTTTGAACTGAGCATCCAAAAGTTACAGCAATATTCAGTTAGTAGGGGACGTTTCTCCAAAGAAAATTGCAGTCGTTTGGGAAGGTGTTGAATTAAACTATCTGGAAGTAAGATTAAACTGTTTCTTATTTTACTTTTGCTCAAATCTCCACGTTTAAGTGTCATGATGTCTGAAAAAATTATGGACGTAAAGTAGGCTATTTAACTCAGAGATAGCCCTTTTGAAAATTAAGTAACATTGAACCTATTGTAATCTCAAGCTCAGTTACTATTCATTTTAAAATCGCTTGTCAGGCCACATATATGGTTGGCCTTGAAGCAACAACAACCATGTATTAAACTCCTACCAGTTTTTATTCTTTTTTGAATTTTTTTTTCTCCAGCTAGTTTTTATTGTACTTCTAGTTAATTCAAATTACGAGCTAATTTAATTTCAAAAAGTTTATATAATTTTTAGGAGCACCAATAGTAGGTTCTACCGCTCATTTCTTTGACGGTGATGGTTACTACTTGGGACTGCTGGAAGGTCTTTCAACACCCAATATATCACATCAGACTTATGCAGAAATAGAGCCTGTAAGATACATATATTTTATTCAGTACTGGATTAACCAGTCTACCATATAGATCAATCGCAAAGGATCCCTGGATATCTGGGGCACACTGAATTTAATTTGTTTATCTAGAGGAAATTTGAATTGATCAAGAAAAGTCAAAAGTAACTATGTAGGATCGAACTGCTAACTGCATTGCGAAACAAAACTAAAAATTGGGCATTATTTTATTTACTAAAGCTGAAGTTTGAATACAAATTAACAAATGGCAAAGCGGAACCATGGTAAGAAATCCGTGTTAAGTGGAAATTCATTTTTTTTAGTCAATGTTAAACTAGTTACATCATATCATTTGCCGTTAAATAATGCATCAAAATTTACTCTACTTTGTAAAGATGGTACTATTTAAAACTTCAGTTTGAATTTTGTCAAACCGTCATGTTAAAAAAAACGAAAACAATTTTTTTTGCTCGCAAAAAACTGAAAAGGACAAGTTTGGTTATACCAGGATACATAAAGGGAAAAAAACTTATTGATACTGAATTCAGAAAAATTAATACGTGAAAAGATGTTACCCCGAAAGATTCCCCGACGGCGACAAGGTGATTAAAACATTATAAAAGCAATAAAAATAAAAAGTAAAAAAACATTTGCTGATGAAATTAAGCGAAAAGGGGTCCCATTTTTTTAACAAAAACGACCCTGTTTTATTGGCTCCTCTATTGAATTAAAAAATTTGGAGAAGGGATAAATGGTCATAGTTTTTTTGAAATTCATTGTTTACATATTTCCATTGCGCCATTATATTGTTTGAATTTTAATTTATCCCAGTGGGTAATTATACTACACACTTCCAATATTAATTTATAGAAGATACGTGAAGAGTGGAATACTTAACTTTACTAAAAGCTACAAACCGTCTTCCAAATCTTGACGGTTTAATTTAAGTACCTAATTCAAAAAGCAGTTTCGATGTTTAGTATAAGAAGGAATGTAAAATCTCATAACGGAATTATGCGGATGTTTTTTTTTCTTTTTTTTGTCGATTCCAGAGTTTCTATCTCAAAGACGCAATATTACGAAATTTCAACATAACTACATGCTCGAGATTTAGTTCACTAATACAACCTAATATCACCGATTTTTCTATCCAACTAAAGACTTTCAGCGAGCTCTTAACTCTGGGTATTGTTCTATAATAGTAATGATTTTGTCCTGCATTTTAAAAATGATAGATAAAATTTCATAAATAATAAGACTAATAGTTATTTATGTCCAGTATATTCTAGAGTAAAAAAAAAAAAAAAAAAAAAAAAAAAAAAAAAAAAAAAAAAAAAAAATAGGTGGTGTATATGTCCTTTTGAAAATAAAGACTCATTCACAAATAAAAGCACATTCTTGTATGATACTTTTATAATATATCCAGAAAGTTAGCAATTTACTGATAATTGAAAGTACTCTGAGCAACAGTTCAATATGCCAGCATCCTGGACATCGACCCGCAGTGCAATTTTATTATGGACGCTGGGAGTTCCCCCTTGCGTGTTAACGATCATTTCAATCGTTAAAGCAGCCATTGGTAGGATATTTTCTTTTTTTTTTGGGGGGGGGGGGGTATTTCTAAGCATTTTCTCTGCAAAACGATCAGAAAAAGAAAGATATAGAGGAGGAAGCTCATTATTTAACTTAATAGTATAAGTTTAAGTTGTGTGTGTGGGGTTGGGGAAGAGTAGCAAATAATTGATTGAACTTATATTTCCCTCAGACTATTTGAAGTCGTGTAATAAGAAATTTTGTTCTTCCCACAACACCTATTGGTAGCTAAGACTAACTTCTATCAACCCCCCCCCCCCTACTTACTTATGATATCTTGAAAATATTTTATACAGTAGCTAACTGTTTCAAAATTTGAACAAAATTTGTACGTCGTGGTGTGCGATCGTTATATATCCTCAGTATTTCACAAAGTTAGTATTTAAGGGTTGGTTTCTTATTCTTTCTATCGGACTGTTACCGAACGAAGTAAGTTTAGAATCTTGACCAGTATTTTCTTTGCGTTTAATTTTTGTTTATTTTCTGTCATCTAGTTTAGAACACATTGATTTAATTATTGTATAAACAAGCAACCCTTTGTCACAGATTCTAAGTAAATTTATAGGATATACAAACAGTATTTTTTATATATATTAAATAAATTAGTTTCTTTGTGAAAGAAAAAAAATCTTAAAATTTAAAACAAGTTGAAGTTTCCTTAAAACAAGAGGAGCTACAGCCTGCTCCATAAGTCTTCTGCTTTTTCATAAAAATATTTAATTTTGGCTTCACATAACAGAAAAATGAAATTAAACGATTCCAATGGAGTTATGTAATTGAGCTGCCTGCAGCTGCACATTTTACTCGCTAAGAATAATTGGGATGGAGTATTACAAATTTATCAAACCACAGATGGCTTGGATTTTGAAGTTGATGTTAGTGAACTAAGTCTAAAACAAGTAATTATTTTGAAAAAAATGGAAACAAACTTAGATAGTGGAAATGATAATGTCTAGATAAGTTCTTTTTAAAAATTTATGGACCATCGTTTTCTGGGGGAAAGTTGGACTCAAGCTCCCCCTTTTTTGGGTAAGCTACCAAACAGCCTGCTTCCTCTGGAAAATGCTTTGATAACCCTAGGCTTTTCGCCTTTTCTTGTTCGTAAGTTTAGATTTATGTTCTGCTGTGTATGTCATAACGCTATTTCCGACTCTAGGCTCCAACTCTAGGTCCAATTCTAGGCTCACAAAAGTGCATTATTTGCTTGTCACGCTGACTTCAGCTACCTTGTTGGCCATTACAAGTGATTTAATTACTTTAAAAAAATCACTTTTTACGGGGCAATTTGGTGACTTCGCGATTTTTCCAAACAAAAATCATAGAAGGTCCAAAACTGGATGGATATAATTTATCAATATTTTCTAAATGAACCTAAAATAATCGAATATTCCAGAATAGAAATAGGCTAAGGTGAACATTAGGTTTACGATTGAGTTAAGAAACCCACTTTTCATGATTTCTTTTAGAGATAAGGGGGGGGGGGAGATAAAAACATGTGCTCATAGATCTCACTTGTGCTAATTTACTTTTTTTGAAAACACTATCTAATTTCTGTTATGTTTTCCTTGTTTTTTTTCATAGGCTTTATTGATAATAGACCCTCCTGTACATTCTGGTTGACCTAGTACTACAACAAACTCGGTACGATGTTAACCTGCCTTAGGCTGAAACAGTGGTCAATATTTCTCTATCTCACCCTGTTTAAAGTTTTCACCACATCAGCAGAATAAACCTTAAAGATTTCTAGTGGTTTTTACAACTTTACCTCGGAATAATATGAGGTGTGCTCAGTCCAGCATTATCTTGTGGGCTGTTTAGCAAGGCTATTGTAGGGAAACACCGTTTATCCATTTAAGGGTTAAGTCCAAGCTTCAAGCTTTGGCTAGGCCCACTTTCAATATTTTGTCAAATAATAATATACCAACGGTCAAAAAGGAACTGTATTAGTATTTAAAAACAGTCACCAGGCCTTCCAATACTTTCGTCTCAATCATGAAGAATAGCCAAAAATAGATCAACATTCTTGGTCTATCTGATTACACGTCATGGAAGGGAATACTTTAATAAAGGTATTATATTCATCAACTGGTAAAACGATCTCGCGTCCTGAACTGGAATACCAAGAAATTACAAATAATAACCAAGCTAGAAAATCAATAAGTTTGTCTTATTTTTAAGATGTTTACTTAATCTGAAAAGATCTCTACTTGATAGAGTATATTTCAGAATAGAAAACCTATTTTACAACATACTACGAAATAACTGCTGATATAAGAAGCACATGGCCGGGGTAACACTGACCAGAGGAAAAGAAAGAAGCTGATAATCTGTATATAAACTCAGAACACTTAGTTGCAGCAAAGTGATACATGGCCAGTTGGAGACCGGCAGCTCCAAGGAATACAAGAACCAAGCTGAACTAGCCAATAAAATAATGTAGCACCATGTTTTTGTTCCTGCCATGTAATGCAAGAGACCTTGCTCACAAGTTTTCCTTTCTCACTCGAATTCAATCATCTAGAAACCCTAGTAAGCTACTAAAATTCTCTTTGTTCTCGGAATGGTAAGCAATCCATTTAGACAAACACTCAGTTCAGCCAATGAGCCAAAAGACCCTCCCAAAGTCTCATAATTTATACCATCAATCCCATGATTTTTGAAGTTCTTCAACAAAAAGTGAAGAGCGATATCATAACTGTAGTAGATCATGTTATTAACATCAGGAATTTGTCACATCTACGTGCTTCTGTAATTAACAAAATAAAATTAAAATAAAATCAATATTTTTTCAAAGAACTTTATTTATATATACTAGATGATAAATGTCGTCATAGTTTTATTAGAACCATATATGACGTAATCCGGAATGCAGCTGTAGCTAGTAACCTAGTAAGTGACGATCAAATCCAATTTTAAGAAATATACAAACCCATAAATCCTAAAAGAGTCCCAATTTTAAGAAATCTAAAAGCCCATAACTCCTAAAAAACAGATCAAAACAAGAAGTACACCATTAGAACCGTCTTGTCCGTAACCCTTTTATAGGAAACTTTCTGTCCCCTGCCTTGAACAGCAAGGGAAATATATTGGCTTAAAAATCAAGAAAAGTGGCAGCTACAACAGCATGCTGCCTAAATGGCATCTTCTTTTTCTTTTTTCTTCCACAGATAGCTTGGCACTGGAACATATTATATGTTAACGATTGATCAATGACGTCATAATCGTAGGTTTTAGCCAGGTCGTCTATTAATATTCCAATTAAAAAAAACCATAAGCTTTTTCCTGTTTTTCAAACAGTTCGTGGTAACCAACTGTATAGAAGGGCAACTCGTCCCAATAGTAACCGAAACTCTAAAAAACGAAAGTTTAATATCAATAGATACATAAGAAGAATTGATTTTTTTGCTGATTTTAAATATATAAGTTTCATCAAGTTTACTCATATCCATCAAAAGTTACGAGTCTGAGACAATTTGCCTCATTTTCAAAAAAAAGGGGAAAACACCACATAAAAGTCATAGAATTTTAATGAAAATCAAACCATCCGATTCAGCGTTTCAGATAACCTAACTATAGAGGTTTCAAGCTCCTATCTGCAAAAATATGGAATTTTGTATTTTTTTGCCAGAAGAAATATCACGGATGTGTGTTTATTTGCCCTTTTTTACCAGGGGTGATGGTATCGACCCAGAGGTCCTAGAATTTTGCGAGAGGGCTTATTTGAACAAAAATTAAAAGTTCTAGTGACTTTTTAAATAAAAACAAAAAAAAAAATAAAAATAGAATCACTTTTTAAAAAAACTGCATTTTAGATGTCTTTTCATATTTACAAACAGGCTATATTTTCCTACAAGATACGAGTTACGGGTCCACGGGGGGACACGTAGTAGAAACTTAGCATATCTAAAATCGCACGCTTCATTCTAAGACGATCAAATTCACTAAATATTCGGTAAAACGGCACTAAATAAAGAATATGTGGCAGGGCTACACTATTATAAATCCTTGCGAGAAGGGCTCTATTCAAATGGAATTCGGAACTTACAATCGCACCATATGAACGACGGATTTTACTCTCCCTACTTTCCAACATTAGTTTCTAAGATTCTTACCAATTGGGAAACCAAGATATGACAACTTATCACAAGGCTTTACTCCAATACCATTCAAATCTATAGATGCATCATCAACTCTAGTCACACCTAACTCATTGAAAATCAAAACTTCACATTTTGCTGCGTTTAGGGAAAGCTCAATTTCACGGTAATTTTCAGAAATTTCTCGGAAACATTTTTCTAACCCGCTAGTGGTCCTACTAACATTAAGAACATCATGTGCATATCAAAGTATCGATAAATCCATCCCTTTATAAATACAACACGAAGAAAGGTGGCATTGAGCTGGCAACGTTGCATTATTATATATTGTGGGTGAAGTAATCGCACCCTGTTCAACCCCAATGTGAATTTGTATTTCTTTGGTCAATAAATCATTTCCAGGAATACGTATTTTAGACTTCATATGGGGGCACATGTAAAGGATAGGTCTAACTAAATCTGGCGATACTCCACGGTTCAGAAGCTCATTCAATGCTTGGGGATGCAATAGCGAGTCAAACGCTGTATACGTTCCAAGGGCTAGGGTCCCATCGGACTCATCTGAATCAATTAATAAATTACACAAACATTTTAGAGCATTGAAACATCCCAGCTTAGGCTGGAATCCGAACTGATAAGGAGGCGTATAGCAAGTAAAACGTAGACTATAGATTATAAGCTATTCTAAAATCTTAGCAAATACACTTGAAACAGTTATGGGTCAGTACGACGAACACTCATATGGATCCTTCCCTTTTTTAAGGATCGGTGAAATAAGACCTAAACAAAAATAATCCGGGACCACACCACTGCAAAAAACCAAGTGTGTGTGTGTGTGTGTGTGTGTGTGTGTGTGTGTGTGTGTGTT
>JAQQPU010008740.1:24103-34741 GCA_029168905.1 Artemia sp. Kazakhstan ARC1039 | reverse complement strand
ATTATATCCTCTTTTAGTTTCCGTGCATTAAACTAGTTTGTGTGAGTTCTTTTGGTTTTTCTTTGCATTGCGTGTGTCTACTGCTAAAACGCCTGAAAAAATTCTTTAGCCACTGCAATTTTATTGGCTTTTTTTTAACTTTAAAACTGTTTTGAAGATATGAACGTGAAAATCTCATAGTTATCACGACTTCGCGTCGCTATTAATTTTTTTCTTAAAATTAAAACACGCTCTTCATATAATCGACCCTTTAGATTGCTTTAACCAATTCTAATCCCTGAAATATAATCCTAAATACGAGCCCGCTAACAAATAATATACGTTTTGACCAGAAACCCACTGAAAAACTTAAATTCCTCAAATAGTTTATTGGGTGATGTTTTGGATTTATTTTGAGTCTCAGATTTCTATTGAGATTCATTCGGTCAATTTTTTAATTAAAGTTTATTTATTTATTTGAGAGGAAACTAAGCCAGCGTGTTGTAGACCACTTAAGACCCATAATCTTAAAAAAAACGTAACAAAAATAGATACACACATTGTTATACGTTTTTTTTTTGTACCCCCCCCCCCGAAAAAATCTTTAACTAAAACCCCTCCCGAAAAAAAAATCCCGGGTATGGCCTTGACTACAAAGAACTCACTGCATCACCAAGCCGCCTGAGAATAACACAGTTATCTACGATCCTCCTTCATCTCAACCTAACGCCTCTCTCTCTTTACACCCCCCCCCCCCAGGAGGTTCCCAGCCGGGTGAGTATTGAGGTATAGTTTATAACCTTAAAGACAGTATTGCCAATTTTATTCTAAGTATGGCGATGACTTAGCCAATTTATATTGCCCTCTCATAAAGCCTCGGAAGGCATTAAAGGACGCAATTGTCTATTTGAGGTAGAGTCCATCCCCTTGAAGTCACCGTTGCCAACTTAAATTTAATTATTACGAGGACTTGGTCAATTTACATTGCCCTCTAATAACACCTCCAAAAGGCATAATGGAGGATACATTCCTATTTGAGGTGTGTACTCAATCCCCTTAAAGCCGGCATTGCCAATTTCATTTTAACAATGACTTGGCCAATTCATAATATATTTATATATTATGTATATTATATATATTATGTATAATATATTATATATATTATAATATATATATAAGTAAATATAATATAATATATATAATATAAGTATATATAATATTATGTATAATATATTTATATTTATATATATTATATATTATTCAATATATATTTATATTGTGGGAGATCAGCTTCTAAAACTCCAATAAGTCTAGTCAATATGCCTGAATTCGTCAGTCAAAATGTCAATTCGACGTTACAAAGTTCCATGTCGCAATTTTATATTGTTCAAATCTTCGATATCATAGTAACCTGAAGAACAATGGGTTTCACCATTGCAGATCAGGAACTGACAACTTCTCAGATGTGAACACAGCATTTCAGCCAGTTTAGAACTGAGCAATAAGAAGTACCAGGGCCCTCCAGCCAGGGCACTTCCAAGAAGAGTTAGATGGTATTATCGTTTATTTGAGATTTACAGTACAGCCCCCTAAAGTGAACACGTTTGACAGTTTAGTCTAACTTGTTTTACCGAACTCGGTTGAACTAAAAAATCTTAATTTTTCCCAAATATTTTATATTTCCTTTTCTCACGTGCTGAAATATTTCAAAATTGGCGCTTGAACGCCCAAACAGCTGATGAGTATACCTTATGTTTTCAGTCAAGTACTAGAACGCTTGCAAATCTTGCTGACAGTTGACTTAAAATCCTACTGTCCAAAGGAAAAACCAACGACAAATAAAAATAACTACTTATTCTAGTCATACCTTGACTTCATCAATGGGAGTATCATCGGGTATTTCTCGTAAAATAACAATGCATCGTTTATGATTCGGACGAACGCGCAATCCTTCTGCATCCACTTGAAGATTTGGCGACTCTGAAACGAAATAATACTTTATCAGTGTGATCTCTAATGTTTCGTTCGAATTATCGCTTTTTCGGTGATTTAGGACTATTGTTTTGATAAGATCACACCTGGAAAAAAAAAGCATGCATGACTATCCATATCCGGTAAAATACCAAATTTCACTGTATACATCAAGAGCATATCCTTTCGAGGATATTTAACCACTTTTTGAACATCGTTGAGTTTAGTATGTTTAGAATCACGTATGTTTAGTATGTATAGAATGTTTAGAATCATGTATGTTTAGTATGTTTAAAAACATTTAGGTTTAGTATGTTTGGTATGTTTAGAATCATGTATGTTTGGTATGATTAAAATCATGTATGTTTAATATGTTTAGAATCAGCTCGAAAATTGGTTTGGTTGATGCGTATATTGTAATCAGTTTTGTATTTAATTCCGATTTCTATGGACAAAGGGTTCTATTTGCTTATAGTTTGTTAACACCACAGTATATAAATATTAGACAGTATGATCTTTCCTTATCTCACCCATTATAAAAACCCGGACCGAGATGCGAGTGCTCCGGAGAAGGTAAAAATATAAGCGACATTAGATCTTTTCATGGGTAGACAAGTCAGATTTCTCTTGAACGCGAAACTTGGCTTCAACGTTGGAACACTAAATTTTGAAGAAACTAATTTTAAATTAATTTATTTCAATACATATATAAAAATCAATAATTAGTAGTGCAATGTTAATATTAGATGTTTGTAGGAATTGCAAGTAGGTTTCGAAGTCTCGAGTTGGTTTCAAAGGCATTTTGAGAAAGTTTCTGCCAAAATACGTGTTCTAGGGTAATTGGACCGCTGATGGCAGATCAAATGAGAGGAGCTGTTTGTACGCGCTAATGAAAGAGTATGCGGGAGGAGCTGTTTGTTCGCACCGAGAATGAAGAGCCAGAAATTATCTGCGGTAAATTTACTGCTAATTATCTTTATAAAGTGGTTAACACCAACCATTTGATTTCTTTACAGGAACAGTTTGATACACGGCTCTCTTAAATACAGGGGTGGTTCCTTGGTAAATTGTAAGGTCTCATGCCTAGACTGTATATACCCTAATCGGTTTTACTAAGTCACAATTTCTGCTTAGACCACTAATCAAGTGCTCTAAACGTTTAAGAATTTCTTGTCAGTTTCGAATTACCCTCATCTATATTTACCCGCTCCCCATAGATTTTGAACATCCCGACGATTTGGAAAATCACCAAATTCAAGGATGTTTTATCAGTGAATATTGCGATGTTGTTGAACTTAGTGACATCCCTATACTTTACCACTTCAGCCTTGGATAACCATGGGTACCAGGGTACTATTTGTCAATATAGGGTACTATACCAGGGTAATTCCAATAAAGAACCAATGAGATTTAATTAGTAAAAAATAAATAAGTAAACTTAAAACACTTCTCTGTGACGAAAGCACGCCGTAACAACGAAAGACTTCTCACTTACATTAATTACAGTATCCTATTTCGCTTTCCCACACAACCACGCACCTCTTCAATAAATAAATAAATAAATTAAAAAAAAAAAAATTAAAACAGGGTTTATCCCTTCCTTCCCAGGTGTACAACCACCTCACCTATTAGAACTAACATAAAGATTTCAACTAATATTCACCAAAAATCTCAACTTCAACTGGCGTCAAGTATTATAAACTTTTTGATCTCTAACTAAATATTTCTTTAAATTATTTTTGAAAGACCCAAGAGAACTCCAACATCTCAGGTCTAATAGAAGCATGTTCCACACTTTAGCACATCCGAGAAAAATCAGAAAGCACTCTTGGGATTTGTCCCACTTTAAGATCAAAAACAGATTCTAGTATTTCGATCATGTTGTTCAGGAATCAACTGAAGCAGATCGTGGAAAGAAGATGGAAGTAATCCAGAGAAGAACTTTACGCTGGTGGATTGAATCAAGTCTCTTCAGAACAAATTCGCTTTCACTATATCTCTTTATTTTCTATTTAACACTTGAATTTGAGATACCTTACTATTCGAACTATGGGTAAACCATTACGAACTCAGTACACGACCGCTTGCCCCCGTCCCCCCAGCCTAATTACTTAAGACAATGCCCATTCCAGAATATGACCCCATGAGATATTCCAAGCATTCACTTACGCAGGAAGTGGCCTTCCGGCCCATGCCTCCCACCCCGAACACACCATACAATCACAGAACTTATTATATGATATCAGGGCCAGGTCAGAACAGTAAGAAACTCCCTTTCTTACTTCTAATGTGACTGACAAAAAAATTGCTAAATTGCTGCTATCTTATTATAAACTGTAGCTGCAGTATTTGTTTCCTTAGGATAAGATACTAAGGTACACTCCCGCCCCCCTATGTTGGTCCAGTTCTCCCTTCTTTTTAGATACGCTGTAGCTGAGTCGGGACCCAAACCAATGTTTTATTATTAAATTCTCCTTCACAAAAAGAAATACAGCTGGAGTCAAAACAGTCTGTTTTGAGTTCCCAAAAATTTAAAACCTAATCTACTTCATAGCCTTTTAGCTGCTGGCTTTTATCGTTTACCGGCTTGTTGTTTTGTTTTTAACAAAAAAGGAGTTTCTGTATTCTTCTTCTTCTTCTTTTTAATTCCACATTTAAAATAACAAGTCAACAACCAATGGGAAAAGTTGTTCCCCCATCTACCTGCAATTTATTCCGTGGGCATAGTTGGCTCGTGACTCAGATTACAGGTGCATAACATGCAGCCGAAAACTGCTAAGACCAAGCCATTAATCGAATACTTTCACAGACGAAATTTCGTCTTTTAAGTTATCCTTTTATTTTTATTTACCTTACCCGAGACCAAGGTCGTATCCAGGGGTATACGTATCCAGGGCAAAATATATTTTTTTCAAATCAAGAGGCGGGGTGAATTTGCTGTTTTTTTTTCCAATCTTCAAGAATGAAAATACCCTAAAAAGCATCGAAACCCAGGTAGCGGGGGGGGGGGGGAATTAAATCTACGGAAGGGATATATGACCCCCCCCCACTCAACACCACTGCAAAGAACTGTACTACAAAGAGATATTCTCTGTGAAGGGGATTTTTTAATGTGTTCAAGGATTATGTTCAAAAATTATAAAAATGAGAGCTTTTGAAAAGAAAGAAAAGACTAAAAGAAAAGAAGATAAAAATTACCTCTCATCACTTCAGTAATCAACTGAATATCTTGTGTCAGTTTTTTGATTTGATTGAAATTGGCAACAGTCCAAATGGAAACGAACTGATCGGCATCCATTTGCGACAGCAAATAGCTATCGTGTGATAGATTTTCACGTGAAAAATAATATTCAATCTGATTAGCCAACAATCTTTTTAGCTCCTCCAATGACGGACTATTTGCTGTCCCAACATCATCTGGACCTGATTCTTCATTTTTTGGTGAGCCTTCCATTGCACCGTTTACGAGATGCCTAAAAAATTGCATATTTTCAGTATCCGGCACAAGCGCACTTATACAGGAGAGGGTGTTAAAATACTGCAAATCTTACATAACCGATTACTAAAATTTTAATGTTTAATGAAAATATCTTTATGCTTAGGAAATTGTATGACCCAGCCCAGTCCCATTGATAAAATGATAAGTAAAAATGGTTTCAACAGCTTATTTACTTTTAATAACATACGTTAGTAATAACATAAGAGAAGCCGATACGTTAGTAATCCCTGAAATAAACCTTGAACCACTTTCCCAGTCATCTAATCAAACACGTGAACAACCCCTTAGGTCTCAAAGGGTGTCTGCAAGAAATGCCTTAATTAAAATCCGAAATCAAACGACATAGTTTTCCAACTTATTTAATTGCTGGTTCGTTTTGTTTTTTCGAGTGAATGAATTGATTCCTTTCATTTGTCAGTTGCTCGCTAGTATCCGTCGATGGCAGTTCATGTTTTTTTTGGATTTTGTGCAAATCGCGGATATTGGCGAATAACTCGCTTTTATGGTTGTTAGGTAGTTGGTTTTAATTCTTTTAATTTTTGGCTCTTATTGATACATCGTTTCGTTTCGCGCTGAAGAAGAGAGGCGTTTGTCCTCTCGAAATATTCGCTTTGTTTTTTCAGTATCGTCATTTGGCCTATAAAAACCCCATTTTTGCTCGTTTTTCTTTCTTTATGTTTAATAACAATGATAATAACAATTTATTTACAACCCACTTTTATACAAAACAAGCGGAGTAAATTACTCTAAAAGGAAGAAAAATCAAATACACAAAAACAAAGATAACTTAAACCTTAATCAAAGACAAAAACCCACGGTAAATATTATGGTTTGGGCCTAGGGACACAAAGGCATGTCTTGTCGAATAGTACTAAGCAATTCAAACAATAGTACTAACCTCATTTCATAGAGGTTGCAAAAGTATAAACAGATCCACTCATTCAAAGCTACAGGCTTTCTGAGGGAATCGAGGGGGTCCCTCCTTCAGAAGTTTCTATTTGAGAATGCAAAAGGGATCACAGACAAAATTGTATAGAGGAATCAGATAATTTTTTATACAAGATTTCTGAAACCACGAAAGTACTTTTTCAAGCCTAAATTTTCAGATCTGGCCAAAAATCTAAGGTCTGAGTAAATATAAAGACTAATTCCAAAGCTTTCATAAAAAAGAATAACATTTATAGTTATTTTCTGGTAGAATAATGACAAAAATGAACATTTAAAACTCGTCAATAGAATTTTGATTTATCTTTTGATAATAAAATACTTCAAACTTTTTTCCCCTTGATAATCTATCGAGAAGACGGAAGTGTCCTTTTCCAATGAGTTGATTTATTTTTCATACTAATCGTATGCTTTTCTTTTAATTTAGCTGGGGTTTTCAAAAAAGAATGCTACTAAAAAATAAATAGACAATAATTACCCTTCAACTGGTGCTCGCGCGTCCTCAGGCATCTGCATAAGCGAAGGCATGTTATCGGAAGAAATTAACATGCCAAGCCAATAAACTCCATCAATCTAAACACAATTAAAGGAGTCTGAAACAAAAAATTGAAAAAATTACAATGTAATTAAATATATTAACCTGATATTGTCCATGTGACTTTTGAATTAATCAAACAGTTCGTGGTAACGAACTGTAAGTAAGGAGCGACCCGGCTCAATGGTAACCGAAACTCTAGAAAACGGCATTTTGATACAAATAGATACATCAAAAGAATCAAATTTTAATGCTGATTTCAAATATATAAGTTTCATCAAGTTTAATCCTACCCATCAAAAGTTAGGCGCCTGAGAAAATTTGGCTGATTTTCGAAAAAAGGGGGAAAGACCCCCTAAAAGTTATAGAACCTTAATGAAAATCACACCATCATATTCCGCGTATCAGAGAACCCTACTGTAGAGGTTTCAAGCTCCCATCTACAAAATGTGGAATTTTGCATTTTTTGCCAGAAGAAAGATCACGGGTGCGTGTTTATTTGTTTGTTTTTTTTGTTTTTTTTCCCCAGGGGTGATCGTATCGAACCAGTTGTCCTAGAATATCGTGGGAGGGCTCATTGAAATGGAAATTGAAAGTTCTAGTGCCCTTTTTAAGTAACCAAAAAAATGGAGGGCAACTAGGCCCCCTCCCACGCTCATTTTTTTCCCAAAGTCACCTGATCAAAATTTTGAGATAGCCATTTTGTTCAGCATGTTCGAAAATATTATAAGTATGTCTTTTAGGATTACTTAATCCCCCTAAGTTCCCGGGGGGAGGGCTTAAAGTTATGAACTTTACCCAATGTTAACATATAGTATTGGTTATTTGGAAGTATACAGACGTTTTCAGGGGAGATTTTTCCTGGTAGTGGGGGGGGGGGTCAGGGGTTATGTGGGAGGATCTTTCCATGAAGGAAGTTTTCATGGGGGAAGGGACATTGCTATGAAGGGGACGCCGGACTTCCCAGCATTATTTAAAAAAAGATCATAAATTTAATATAAAAAAACAAGTATTTTAACTGCAACAGCAGCAACATCGAAACTTTAAACGAACAGAAAATATTACATATGCTATAATTGGGTTCACCCCGTAGTCAATTCCTCGCTCTTTAAGCCAAAGATTTTTTAGTACTTTCATAAGAGCTATTTATTCTAATTAACGGCCTTTGTGATTAAGCGGTCATTTCTAAAGAATTGGAACAAAATTTGAACTTTCACTTAAAGAGCATGGTATTGACTAGGGGGCGTGTAAATTTCATAACTTTCAGCCCTCCCCCCGGGGACTTCGGGGGATTAAGTCATCCTAAAAGACGTAGTTATCATATTTTCGACCATGCTGAACAAAATGGCTATCTCAAAATTTTGATCGAGTGAATTTGGGAAAAAAATGAGCGTGGGAGGGGGCCTAGTTGCCCTCTATTCTTTTGGTCACTTAAAAAGGGCACTAGAACTTTTAATTTCCGTTTGAATGAGCCCTCCCACGATATTCTAGGACCACTGGGTCGATACGATCACCCCTGGAAAAAAACAAACAAATAAACACGCATCCATGATCTTTCTTCTGGCAAAAAATGCAAAATCCCACTTTTTTGTAGATAGGAGCTTGAAACCTCTGCAGTAGGGTTCTCTGATACGCTGAATATGATGGTGTGATTTTCATTAAGGTGATATAACTTTTAGGGGGTCTTTCCCCCTATTTTTGAAAATCAGCAAAATATTATCAGGCGCATAACTTTTGATAGGTAGGACTAAACTTAATGAAACTTATATATTTGAAATTAGCATTAAAAACTGATTTTTTTTTATGTATCTATTGGTATCAAAATTCCGTTTTCTACAGTTTCGGTCACCATTGAGCCGGGTCGCCTCTTACTTACAGTTCGTTACCACGAACTGTTTGAAAATAGAAATGTTTTTTCGATATTCTACAATTTAGAAAAATATCTATCTTCCTCAACAAATGATAATGGAAATATTTTATTTTCGGTAAAGCACTATCGACCACTTAAACGTTATAAATCTAGAGGGTCTGGATATTGGGGGCAAAAATATAAAAACTGCCAAAAATAAAAAATAGACAAACTATGAGATTAAATTAAATAATGGAAACATTCCTTAAGATAACGGGGATTTCAGGAGACCAGACCAACGTCCACCTTCCTCTACGTCCGTACGTGTGCCACTAACTTGGATGATCTGAATTATGAAAAGGCTATTTGGCGAAATATGTCTATTAATGCCTAATAAAATGGACAAATTGTCTGCATACAAAGATGAATCAACTTGAGGATCACCAATATAATTTTTTCGGAGGAGGGGGGGTCAGTTTACAAGATTCACCGGAAAAAAATCAGCAAACAAAAACCTCAGAATTAAACAAAGACATTACAGAAACTTCATTAATAGATCAAGGAAAGGAAGACTTAACTAGATAAGGTATTAAAAAACTTACATTACAAAAAATCCAATTTATATTAATAATAACCTTAATAGAAAATGTCAAAATTGCAACTAAACTTTCTTGAGTAATATAAAAAAAAACTGACAAAGCATGTATTGTCAAGCCATTGCTACCCCTCTTTATTATTCAATTGACCTGCTTGATAATAAGGCGATTAATTAAGCAGTACCGCCCGAGGCAAATCACTGCATATGATTCTTATTATACAGTCTCAGCAAGTTCAAACAATAGCTTTATTTGAAAAGAATTTTTTTTACGAAAAGCGGAATTACAGTGGAATCGTTTCAAGAATCAAGAAAATATACTTGATTTCGATTCTAGGAAAAAATCTTGATATCAAAAAGAAAAGCTTTCAAAATTTAGATCTACTGTAGATCATAACCCCCCCACCCCGATTTTAATACTTTTCGCCCTAAATTTCCGGTTATTACCTTATCATTCAATCTGAAATTAGACATCTATCCTTGCAATATTACAAAACAGGCTAAACTTATTCCACTTAAACTCCTCTGAAAACTTGGTTGCCCGGTAAATCTGTCATTGTATTTAAATACTCGTATCTTTGATTCGGCTTTTTTTTTGGAATATGACATGATTTGAAACACGACACAAATTGGCATCATACTTTGAAGTCGATGAACGCTTTACTCAGAACTCCTGCTTCTTTTCCATCACTTGCTGCAGAGTGAAGATCAGCTCGCTTGTGGAAGGACAAGGCACGAATCTTACTTGCTCGACACTTCCGTGTCTTCGAAACATGCCGGAGCACTTGTCAAAGACCTACCCGCTGGGGGGGGGGTCCTTTTTCAGCAGACGACTGTCTACTTGAATCTGGGGGCGCTTTAAGCCCCAATATTTGAATTCTCGCACATCTTATCGCATAATCTCGTCGTGAAAGGGGACTTGAGATTACTTTCGTTGAGAAAAGATAGATTAATACACGTGGTAAAATTCTATCTAAGATTTTTGCGTTATCCAGAACACAGGCTAGCCAGACCCGTGTATAACTAAGTGCTAAAGCTGAATATAAAATCTTTACGGCCATTCCAGATATAGGAAAAAACTGCTAGATGAAAGCGGTTTCTCTTATATCTGGAGTAATGGTCAAAGCCCCAAAGAGAGTGAGGATGTTTTTCTTAGGGATCTAAGGACCAGGTTAGAAGACCGAGAGATTTACCTTTAGGGTGCTGGCACATGTGCTTCAACTAATTTATTTTTCTATAGAAGTGTTAAAGAGTTTGAGTCAAGA
>JAQQPU010008740.1:2634-24093 GCA_029168905.1 Artemia sp. Kazakhstan ARC1039 | reverse complement strand
GTTTCGTATATTGCTTTACCAACTTTAAAATACACATATACACTGATAATGAGTATCACAGAGAATAAGACTTAGTTACTAAAAAGATACGGATCAAAAATCACAATTTAAACTATTTTGCCCTGTTTTCCTATTTTAGTATGCAAAATAACTCAACCATATTGTAAACATTGACACCGAGCGATTTAATTTAGCCATTAATCAATAGTGCGACCTGTCAAGATGCAGGTATTTATAGTTATTCGTCAATCTAAATTCAAGATAAGAGCAACTAGTCATAAATTCCCTAGAGAACTTCAAAAATTGAATACTTATTGAATTTTCCTTTCTCCTAATTATATAACATCTGACGTCTATTATAAACAGATGCAAAAAAGATTTTGTCGTTTTTGAATCAACTCTTTTTCCTTCTGTTACTTCCTTTTTCTTTCCTTTCTTTTGTTTATTTTCTTATTTCTATTTTTTCAATAGATGTTTTTGAATATTACGTCTTTAATTGATTAATAGTTTATTATGTGAATGTTTTATTTCGTACCATGGAGCCTTTTTTGGATCTTGGATCCTGTTGTTGAGTTGTCTTTTGCTTAAAATAAATACATCATCTATCTAAAGAAACTTCATGAAATTAGAGCAAAACCATCCAGGGGGACTCTAAGGTCCCCCAAGATTTTTTCTGGTGCCCTCATTCGTTTTTTTTTCTTTTTTTAGGACAAATTTGTCTATTTGGTCTATTATTGGCACCTTTTTCATGTTGCCCCCTCCCCCCCGACAAGATTTTGCTCATTGGCACCCTTTTCACATTGGGCCTCCCCCAAGATTAAGCTCTAGATCCGCCCCTGAACAAAATCAAGTATGGAAGTCTTCTGGCCCCCTCATTCGTTTTTTCTTTCTTTTTTTAGAACAAATTTGTCAATTTGGTCTATTATTGGCACTTTTGTCACATTGGCTCCCGCCCCCCAAGATTTTGCTGATTGGTACCCTTTTCACATTAGGCCTCCCCCAAGATTCAGCTCTAGATCCCCTGAACAAAATCAAGTATGGAAGCCTAAATAAAACCCGGATTAGCACCAAAGAAAGAGTTCTCTTTATCATCCTGGGAATAGGTAATTTAATTTTGAGAAATGTGTGCATTTAGATACATTTTTGTTCAGTATTCATTTCTTCAAAAATTGAATACTTATTCCTTTTCCTTTCGCCTAATCATGCATCACCCGGCATCTAATATAAACAAACTTCATGGCATTAGAGCAAAACTAAGCATGGAAGTTCAAATAAAACCTGGATTAGCACCAAAGAAAGAGTTCTCTTTATCGTCCTAGGAATAGGTCCATCTAATTTTGAGAAATGCATTTAGATACATTTTTTTCAGATTAGTTTTTAAAAACACATCAATTATAGAGTTATAAAAGAGTACCATATATTTATTTGCAGGGGAAGGGCCAGTGAAACTTTCTGGAAGGGGCAAAAGTGGTAGAAACAGTACTAAAGCCATAAAAAGTAACTATTTAGTATGTATTAAAACACTTTATACTGTTTCGTATTTGTATTTCCGAGGGAGCTGGCTTCAATCCCAGGGGGTATCCCCCAAAAAGATGCGTAAAATACTTTTTTTGGAAATTTCATTGAAAAAATAACAAAATTGTCCCCCTCCATCGTAGATTTTGAAAAATCCCATGTGACGTCACGGTCGAAGGGGATGTATGTCCTCCCATTGTGTGGCCAACTGCTATCCACAAACGAATCATACTCTATATTAATAGAGGGAAATTCAAGGTTAATTTTCCTTATAATGCCGAAATCGGATACAAAAAAAAAGCAAAACAAATAAACAATTCCATTCCCAGTTTAATTCTCTTTCAAAACATAATACTCGCTGCTTTTATCATTGTGGCCCAACCGTTTTCCCTTAATGGCACAAGATATAGCCCTTGACTGTATGCAAAATTTTGCAGGCTTGCCATTTTTTTATGCTTTCTCATCAACAGTTGGTTCATAATCCCAAATAAACCAACTTTAAAAAAGCAAATCAGCAAACTTTTGTACAAAGTCTAGGGGTATATCTGACCCCACTACGACAGGAGGGGCTGGGATACAATAGCAATAACAATTATCTTTGCAAAGAGCCTTAATGGTATATTTCTTTTTTTATCTGATTTCTGTCCTATAAGCAAAATTAACCAAAATAAGAATATAAATCCAAGTGAAAAGGCTTGGGTCAAGGCTCATCCAAAGGTGCTATTTCAAAGACAAATGCAAAAAGGGAATCCTGAGTCCTTCCAGGGACTTCCTCTTTGAATAAAGGGTCACTATAAAAAAGAGGGTATAATAGAACGGATTTTAAGTTCAAGGGTTGGATCCAAATCCTTTCCCCTCCCCCTATACATGTATTTATTATTGTCAATAAACTTTGTCTGTTATTTAACATGCAATTTTTACTTTAAAATTACGATTCTTTTCTTATAAAAGAAAATAAAATGTTTCGATATAGTATTTAAGTAAGCAAACTTACTTTCCTGCTCCAATATCACCAGTCCTTATTTTTAGTGCTACACTACAGCTTAGGTGAAACCAACAACAACTTATATATAGTTTATCAGGGTAACTTGGATGAACGACTATGTCTCAACCTTGTCAAAAGGATTGACTAGTTTTTGCTCCCTCTGTTTGGTGAGATTGAGGCTGATGTTAAAGCAATTACGGAAGAAAATTGAATGTTTACAGTATTGTGACTATCAGCGATTTATCACCAAACTAGGTGATTTGAAATTTATTTCACTTTCCTGTACGTAGGCCTAATGACCTCCAGGCATGCAAAAAACTCCACAGCTTCCAGTAGCAGAATGTGACAGAATCCAAAAGGCTGTCAAGCAGCATAGCTTTAGCTTAAGCAGCCTTAAGTTTCATTTCAATAAGAAGATTTAATTTTCCTTTGTTTTTACGTCGTATTCACTGACAAAATGTGATCATACCACTATTTTATAAATTTTACTTTTGGAAGACAAAGCTTCGAAAATAAGATCTCAGTTATATGTTTTTGATTTATATACTCAACTGAGCTTTGTTTAATAGTATATCCACACAATAAATAAACACAGAACAAAATTACAGGGGTATTCCCGAGGTCAAGGGTGCCCCCTAGGTTTTTTTTTATCCCGAGTAAGTTTTGAAAAATACTTTTTATTGAAGGTTGCTTTTTTGGCAAAGGTCTTTAGATCTGATACTCTAATTTTGTTTTTCCCAGCCCTCATCTGAATCCCAAAATTTTTACTGTTTAATGTCTGTTGTTCAATAGAAAAAAAAATCCATTCATGCAAATAAGCAGAGTATTAGTTTAATTAAATTTATGTTTAGTTTAATTGTAATATTAAACAAAAATGTCAACCTAATCTATAAAAAGAAATTCTGTTTTGTTGCCAAAAAGAAAATCATGACGTCTCGAATTAATACAACCTGATTTGGTTTCTTAATTTTTTATTATTTTACTTTTATTTTAACGACGGTTTCTTCGCCCAAATTTCAACAAATTTTTCACCCAAGACTGATTACCCTCATTAAGGACTGCTTAATCCAGTCTCCTTACTCCATTAAGGTCTGCTTAATCCTCATACTGAAATTTCGTGCCGAAAGAACACAAAATGGTATTTCACAAACAATTTTTGGCCCGTTTTCAGGTGAGTCAGTCCTCATTTGTCTTACACTGAAAACTGTCAGAGACACAAAACAAACCTAAACCTATTTGGGCAACACATTGTCAAACAGTTCGTGGTAAAGAACTGTAAGTAAGGAGCGACGTGGCTCAATAGTAACTAAAACTATAAACGGAGCTTTGATATCAATAGATATATAAAAATTGGCTTATTACGCACATTTCAAACATATAAGATTCATTAAGTTTAATGTTACCTATCAAAGGCTACGACCCTGAGAAAATTTGCCTTATTTTCAAAAGAGGGGAAAAGCCCCCTAGAAGGAAACAAAAATCTTAATGAAATCATATCAATACCATATGATTCAACATATCAGAGAACCCTAATGTAGACGTTTTAAGCTCCTATCTGCAAAAATGTAAAATTTGTATTTTTTGCCTTAAGAAAGATCATAGAAAGCAAAATAAATAAGCACAGAACAAAATCACAGGGGTATTCCCGAGGTCAAGGGTGCCCCCCTAGGTTTTTTTTTATCCCGAGTAAGTTTTGAAAAATACTTTTTATTGAAGGTTGATTTTTTAGCAAATGTCTTTAGATTTGATACTCTGATTTTGTTTTTCCCAGCCCTCATCTGAATCCCAAAATTTTTAATGTTTAATGTCTGTTGTTCAAAAGAAAAAAAAATCCATTCATGCTAATAAGCGGAGTTTTTTCTAAAAAACACGCAGATGCGTGTTTTTTTCTTCCAGGGGTGATCGTATCAAACCAGTGGTCCTAGAACATCGGGAGAAGGTTCATTCCAACTGAAATTTAAAGTTCTAGTGCCCTTTTAAGTGACCAAAATGATTAAAAGGGCAACTAGCCCCTCTCCCGTGCCCCTTTTTTCGTTCTATAAAAACTTTGAGATTGTCATTTTGTTCAGCATAGTTGAAAAGCTTAACAACTATGTTTTTGGAGATAGCATGACCCCTCACAGCCCCTGGGGAAAGGTCCTAAGTTATAAAATTTGTATAGTTATAAAGTTATAACTAAAATGTACAGCGTTTAAAATGTTTTAGTTTCAAAATGTAAAGAATTTTCTTATGGGATATTATCCACGGGAAAAATTTTCCATGCAGAAGAAAGTTTTCGGGGGGTGAACTTTCCGGGGGAAATTTTACAATAAGGGAATTTGCCCGAATTCTTATACTAAATTTTTCTTATTTGTCTTGCATTCTCTTTGCCAACTCAATCTTACATGTGGAGATGTTAAAGGCAATGGTTTGGGGTAAATTTTTCCAGGATTAAATTGTATGAGTATCTTTCTGTGGGGAGGAGTTTTCCGTAGAGGCGGAGCTGGATTTCTCTGCATTATTTAAAAAACGGTGAGGAATTAAATGGAAAACAACAACAAGATTTTTTTTTTCAACTCAAAGTAAGAAGCAACATTAGAGCTTAAAATGAAAAGAAATTATTACGTATGAGAGGGGGGGGGGGTTATCCACTCTTCAACACCTCACTCTTTACGCTAAAGTTTGAATGTTGTCCTAATTCTTTAAAATGACAACTTAAACAAAGGGTTGTTCAATTAGAACAATAATAAGCTATAAAAAAATGTATTTAACGCCAATTCCATCGCCCCGACTCCACAGCCCTGTTTTAAGCTTCATTTAACTAGATTTTATAAGTTATAAACGACTCCAGACATTTTCAATATGCTAATTTTGTTCAGCATAAAATTTATTGAAAATCTGATTCCACAGCCCTGCCCCAAACTACATCGTTTTTGCCATGCTAGGGTCCCCTTATCTAAGGGGCTTGTATTTAAGTTTTAAGCCATGTCGAACACTTTTTTGGGGGCTATTTCGTCACTGACTCACCTAAAAGTCACACCAGGCATTTTCACACTTGTGACATAATTTTCCAAATCAATTACTACGCTATTCTGAAAGATAGAATCAGCAGGACAAAGTATGTTCGATTGTACTTCGATCCTGGTGACCTACATTACCCGTGATTCTCCTTTCGAGAATAGCTTAACTGGAGGTTTTTGTCGCTTATATCCAGGGCTGTGGAGTCGGTCATAAGTTATAACCAACTCCGACTCCAGACACTGTCAATATACTGGCTTCGACTCAATTCAGCAGAAACTTACTAAGACTCTGACTCCACCGCCCTGTTTTAAAGCTTCATTTAACTACATTTTGTAAGTTATAACTGACTCCAACTCCAGACATTTTTAATATACCAACTCCAACTCCACTCAGCAAAAATTTAATAAAACTCTTACTGCACAGCCCTGCTTTAACGCTGCATTTAACTACATTTTATAAGTTATAACTGACTCCAACTCTTCAAAATTTTTAATATACCGGCTCTAACTCCATTCAGCAAAAAATTACTAAAATCTCTGACTCCATCACCTTGTTTTAAAGCTTCATTTAACTACATTTTATAAGTTATAACTGACTCCAACTCCAGACATTTTTAAGTATACCGACTCCATTCAGCAGATATTTACTTTAACTGCGACTCCACAGCCCTGCTTACATCTGAAGTGTGAAAATACCAGATGCGACCTTTAGGCGTGACGGCGACGATTTTTTGAGCTCCTTTTGTGGGGAGTCTATTTTTTCTTATTTTGTTTACACATTTGAGCTCTCTTATATGGGCTTGAGGATGTAAGCTTTGAGCCAATTGAAAAAGACCTGACCTTATTTGCGCCCCATATTTTGAGGGCCTGCACCCATAGAAAATTTATTTTTTAGATTAGCAAGAAAATCTGGTCCTAGAGATTGAAAAGTGTTAAAGGCCACAACAAGTGTCAAAACAGTCCGAAAAGTGACACTTAAAACTTACCATATTCAAGTGGAAACCTAAAACTTACCATATTCAAGCCAGTAAATTTTTTTAAAAATTTGGTAAACTAATATCGGAGGTTTTTTTTATTCTTTGAACTTGTGAAGATCAATGGATTTCAAGAGCAAAGGCACTCAGCACTGAAAAAAATATTTTCAACACACAAATAAAACAGCAAACAAAAATCTCCTTGTTGCGTGAAAAAAAAAAATTGATTTGGCATATTTGATTTGCCAAACTACTCTGCTCTTTCCTTTATCTAGTCTTAAGTTTAGGGGTTTTTTTTCTAGATTTTCATAGACACGAATAGAAATTCTCCCTCCCCTAGCACTTTCATTAACTTTGATTACGTTTCAGAACAGAACGTCGTACTTCAGCTTTGTATACTGACAAAGTAGAGGAAAGTGAGTCAATCAGAGCTACCACTATGGACAGTAGCAAGAGTGCTACAATTGCCCAAATTTACGTGCTATGCAGAGGTTTTAAATGCTATAATAAAAAAAAATACTTTAGTAGTGCTAAAAAAGCACTTTCGTGCTACAGGTGGCAACCCTGCAATGAACATGAAGACAAATTATTATATAATTTTAAAGAGTCTCTTATGTGTTGCTGCAAGAGCCACGGCACACACCGTTTTTGCAACATTACTAAAATGGCATCTAGTAAAAAATCTCACTAAAAACGTAGTAAGTAAAAAATCGTCGGAGTTGCAACTTCGAATCTACTTTACCATGACAGAGGTAAACAGGGAATTTGTTTCTTTGCTTTGTTCATATCAGATTAGGAACTTTAGAGTTGGATGTAACTACAAATTTTATGCAGTTTTGCTAAGTCAAGGAGGGTATACAATCCTATTCATTGTTTATATGATGATAATGAAGAAGTGTATGTTTTTATGACTGTAACAGCCATACATTTAATTCTTTTTTTTTACTAAACGGTTTCAAAGGTTAGTCAAAACCGAGTGAGGAGTTGATTCCTCGGAGTGGTGTACAATGTCTTAGTTTACAGGTTTTTTTTAAATAATTGCGGAAGCCCCCCTAAGATGGAGGGTGGGTGGGGTGGTTGTAAGTGGCTAATGAGAGGAAGGAAAACTGAAAATGATCCTGGGCACTAAAAAGAAACTAGCTATGCTCCTGGCTCCTCCTTTTCTACTATAAAACCTATCTGTAAACATTCAAAATTTGCTCAATTTAATATTTCCCCAGGAACTCAGGTGGCCATGGTGTCCCTGGCAGTGTATTTATGGGACTTTTTCATTACTTCAAAAAATAACAGTCTCAAATTCACCTCAGGCTCTTGAAAAGGGCACTAGGGCATTTAATTCTAAATTAAATGAGTCACATCCCAAGTCTCTATGACAAACCATCACATTCAAAGTGGCCAGATAAAACAAACAATAAAACAAAAAATAAAATTGAAGACACATGGCTCTTTGCCATAGGCAACGCTGGAGTACATCTGGTACAAGAATACCAATGTGGGTTTATAATAAATTTTCAATGTATCTGATTATATTCTCAATAAATCGTGCAAAAAAATTTAGTGTTAAGAGTAGGATATTGGGGAGGCAGTAAAAGGGGAGGAGACAGTTCATCTCATTAACACAATAATTTTGTTTGTTCTAAGTTTTAGTATTGCTCTTCACTTCAATTTTTTAAACTGAGCTTGTATTTAATTTATGTCTGTTAATAATATTGTATCAAGGTTTATCCTATATATTGAAGGGAGTCAACCCTCCAGTCTCTTATATGAAAGCCGAACCTTGGCATACAAATTCTTTGAAAATGAGAATCATGATCTGACAAGTTGCACCTCTAGGATTTGTTTAAGAGGGTGAGGGTTGAAATACCCAAAAGTTTTTTTTTCAGTTATGATGTCTCGATTTTCGAAGTGGGGTAGGGTTCCATTTGATATTTCCCGTTAGTTGATGTGTGACTGTACATTACTGTTTAACCACTAGCATAAAAGCTCCTTTTTAGTATGCTATTTCAGGTTCACCTCCAAAACGTCTACTTGAAACTTCCCAAAAAAATTAGCACACAGCTGTAGATGGCAGTGATTTAATGAAAAGTATTGACCTATGCAGATTCTCAAATGCATTTGAAATTCATGTATGTTTAGTGTTTTATTAATTTAAATTTAGTGTTTTATTAGTTTTATAACTAATTGGAATTTTTAGTTGGAATTTTAAAAGTATTCCCTTGAAATAACTCAGAAGGATTTACGCTCCTTCTTGAAAACGATGGCCAAATCTTATGGGAAGATCTACAATTACTGCCATACAAAATGAATTCATTAATTGGTTGGATGACATGGATGATAACAGCTTCATAATATTGATCTATTTTTTCATGGCATAAATTTAAATTTTTCAGCATTATTACATCAAGATAGTTGGGGCAAAAATATCAGCCTTGTAAGGTGACATTCTAAATAGAAGTTAAAGGCTATGTGTTCTACCTGGACACAAGGCATTGGACTACTTGTTCAAACAATCTGTAGCATTTGAAGTCAAGAATGTAGCATATCAAAAAAAAATTTTAGTTAACTAAGCAACATTGCATCATGATTCTTCTAGAAAGAATATGAAGACATCTACAATGTGATATAATTTTAACAAACAAGGTTCAGTTAAAAAACCAGAGGAGGTTTAAAATGGATTAAAAAGAGAAACAAATAAACCTAATGTCCTATTGGCTGGTGGACACTGAAAAATCTATTTATATAGCATTTTTCTATCAGCTAGCCAAAGTTTTCTTCATTACCCAGTATAGCCAGGTTGGGTACTTGTATGATATACCCCCTACCGCTCAAGAAGTGAAGTTAGGTTAATCCTAACAAAATATATCTAAGTATGATAAAAATATAATACTTTAGAAACAGATTTGGGCTACATATTTGCACTACTAAGCTTTAAGAACAAAGATTTTTCAATAAATGTCACTCCAGCCTAGGAAATTTTAAAAAGGCGGTAATCACTCTTATTTATTTTATTTTCTGTTCGTTTTTAGTCTGACCTTTAGATCAGACTAAAAAATTAGGGGGGGGGGGAGGAACAGGGGGTCTGCATGCTAAATGTGTTAGCTACAATTATTCTGATATTATGAAGTAAGAATTGTATCACCCTAGGTTGTATATCTGCATATTTGGGGCAAAAAAGGTCTACAATTGTGTAAACACTATAAATCAAGAATTTCCAACCTTTTACCTGATATGAATCCCCAATCCTCATCTTATTTTAAGAGCAAAATATGGCTTGAATACAGTTTTTATTTCCCTATATTGGGTACTGTAATTGTATAAAAGTATGCCTATATTATTCCAAAAAATGCCTCTCTGCCCCTCACTTAACTCCATTAATAAAATTTTGTATTTCCCTTATAATTAATAATTATAATTAATAATTATATTAATAATTATAATAATAATTATAATTAATAATTAATTTAATTAAGGACTTGTCCTCTCGGCAATTGTTCAAGGTTAGTTTACATATTAAATCTGCTAATAGATCATTAAAAAAGGAAGAAAAAAGTAAACAATTTAAATGCTAAAAACCCAACAATTCTTAGATTCTTAGCAGAAATAATTCCTGAACTTTATTTAATCAGCTTTGGTAAAGTTTAAAGAACTCTTTTGGCCTTCTTGATTTATTCATGTTTTATAAATTTAAATCTGCACTGATATTTGCATCTGCAGATGTGAAAAAATAATAAAAACTCTCATCTTGCAAACACTATTAATCAGGAATTTATATTTTTTTTTTCAAATATGAATCCCTAACTTTTATTTTATTTGGAGTTGTTTGGAAGATTATGGCTTAAATACAAATTTTTATTTTACATATTACTGCTACTACTACTACTACTACCAACTCACTGCAGCTAGTGTCGTTACTAACCAAAATGTTTGGGGGGGGGAGCAAGAGATTTTACCAACTAACTGGTCATTTTACTGACTGTTTTTTGTCAATAATTAACATAATGTCTGTTTTGAATACAATACATAAAATCACTGCAAAAGTCAGTAAAATTGCTGCACTTACCAATCAAGATTTAGATTTTGGTACATATCATGTCACTATTTTAATATTGTTTATTTAACCAAATGGAAAGTTGTGGCACCATCTATAAAATCCCGACATGAGTTGGTAAAACTAAATTTCTGGAGATGACATTTCAGTATTTTCATGGTCTTTATTGAACCAGACAAAGAATTTTATGGTGTATGGTGTATGGATTATAGTGTATGGATTGATGGATCTGGTTTTTGTAATAGAGATTCTCCTTTTCAGACTGCCCTCTCTGATAATTACCTCTGTCAAATAATCTCACAGCCAACTTGTTTCAGCAAAGGTCAAGTCTCCAGCACTCTTGCTCTGGTTATTCTGAGTAAGCCTGACCTTCTTATTAGGAATGTAATAACCACACCTGTTGGTAATAGCAACCATGTAGTAATTATTTCAGAGTAATGTCTGCCTACCAAACAACCTTCCAACAAAAACATGTAAAATACAAAATAGTCTCTGAGAAACTTGCCAATGTCAACTGGATAAAGCTTATTACTGATGATATTGAAGAGAGTTGGTCAAATGTAAAAACAGAAGAGTCAGCACCAGAATTTTTCAGGCAAAAATTTTACCTTTCTTAACTACTAAAGTAAGCAAGCTAATCAATAGAAAACACAGAGCATGGAATTGCTATAAAAAAAATAAGACCACAGAAAATTATCAAGTCTTCAAATCCTTTTGTAATCAAACAACAAACCAAATAAAGGAGTTGAAAAGAAGGTTTGAGGAAAAAGTAGCTGAGGAAGTTAAGGATAATCCTTAATCTTTCTGGCATTTGGCCACTCAAAAATGTTGCAGCACACACACAATCCCAGATATCCTCCATAATAGTAAATCAGTTGCTGATCCTGAGCTGAAAGTTGAAACTTTCAACTATCATATCTTTTCTGTTTTTTCATCCAACTCCAGTATTAAATATCCTACACCTCCTTTATATGATGTATCACATAAGATGGAACCAATTTTGATTACAGATACTTTGGTTCTAAAGGAACTTACATCATTCAAACTGAATAAATCTGCTGGTCCAGACAGCATTCACCCATTATCCTACACAAATGTTGAACAGTTTTGTGTCAACCTCTTTCCCTGCTGTTCAAATTATCATTAAATCTTTCTAGACTACCTCAGGACTGGAAAACTGCACATATTATTCCTATTTTTAAAAAAGGTAGAAAGAACCTTGCTGAAAGTTACTGACCCATCAGCATGACATCAGTAGTTGTTAAGCTTCTTGAAAGAATAATCAATTCTGCAGTTGTTAAACACCTTGAAGCATACAATTTTTAACACAGTTCATAACATGGCTTTTGTTCTGGAAGAACTGTTGACACCAATCTCCTTGAATCATATGATCACACCACCAAGTTGCTTGATATTGGGGTGCCTGCTGACATGATTCTGCTTGACTTTTCTAAAGCTTTTGACAAAGTGTGTCACAATCAACTTGCAATTAAATTATGTGCAGTAAAGCTTGAAGAGAAATCCCTGCTCTGCATCCTTGATTTTCTTTATCTGCAAAATCAATGTGTTCAGTTATTTGATGCATGTTCTGAGTAGAGTTCCTCAGGGAAGTGTCTTGGGTCCTACACTATTTAAAATCTTGATCAATGATGCTCCTTCAATTATCAGCAGTAAATCAACTCTTTATGCGGATGACCTGAAGCTACTAAAACCAGCTTTGTCCTGTGAAGATCATCAACTGCTGGGCCAATGGGCTGAGGCCTAGTTTCTTGAATTCAACATTGTCAAAGTGCCATATCATTCACTTTGGCAAACTGAATCCTTGCCACTCTTATTTTTTCTCAGACCACTCTCTCTCCTCTGTAAATAATGAGCAAGATCTTTGTGTCACTATTGACAATGAACTAAAATTCAGTACTCATGCTAAGATGTCTGCTGCTGGGGCTAGTTCAACCTTGGGACTGATTAAGCATACAATTTCCACCTGCTCCCCTGAAGTCATCAGTCTTCTTTATAAGGGACTTGTGAATCCTAAGCTTTAAGTTGGAATGTCTCTTCCCTCTCCATATTTTAAAAAAGACATAAAAGTTCTTGAAGGTGTGCAGAGACATGCCACTAAAGTGGTATCTGGCATGCAGGAGCTCTCCTACCCTGTAAGACTATCAAAGCTGAATCTCCCTACACTTGTTTACAGTAGAAATAGAGGGGATACCATTTTAGCCTATAAGTTATTGAGGGCTAATATTCTCCCATGATTATTCCCTACTGTTGGTACCAATTCAAGAACTAGAGGTCATCACCTGAAACTTGTCAAGCATTCAACAATATCTAGAGTCTGTACTCAATTCTTCTCAACATGTATTGTCAGCAATTGGAAAAAACTATCTAATGAAACAGTTACTGCTGAGTCCATTGATGTTTTCAAGCAAAGGCTAGATGCTGAGTGGTCCTCCAGAGAGTGTAAACTCATTGGGATGCTACTGAAGATGGAACAGCACCTGGTCACCAGTGAACCTTGCATACAACTAGTCACCATTCCAGAGCTCTACAAGGAGAAATCCTTTGATTGCTCCTAGCTGCAATTTAAGGTAAGACATACTTTTAGTGAAACTTCCAGAATTATTGCAACATCTACTTCTTCTTTAATCAGGGGAGTTTGTTTAGAAGGCTGTCTACATTGGAACTAAAGAACTTCTTTTGTTCCAAATTAGGCACTGAAGAGGTAGCAGATGACCATGGAGATGAATTGATATGTAACAACAACAAGTAGCCACTAGGTTATCAAGTTATTACTAAGGAAACACTCAAGATTGAAGCAAAAGGAAGGTCAGTATCAGACATGAAACAATATTACAAACACTGATAGACAAAAAAAAAAAAAATGTTAAAGTGGTGGTACATTTCACTCATTGGCAATGCACTTTAATTGCTTTTTTTTGTAAGTATCTCTAAGAACAAGATTAGATTCAATGGCTGTAGTCCTTCTTTTAATCTCACTGACTAGTTCCCTGTACTTCTAGTGATCCTCTTTAAACTAATCAGGGTGGAAGTGGTTGTATGCAACTAAAATGACTCCTGGAAAGCCTTCTTTTTATTTCAAAGCTTGAAACAGTGAAATTCATTGGTGGTGGTCTGTTAAGTCCAGAGGAACTAGCTCTAGTAGAGTCACCCTTACATTGATACTAACATCATATTTGAGATAGTCCATGATGAACATAATGACATCACCTATACCTGGTATCTAAGTGCAACAATATCAAGTTTCCTGCTGTCATATTTTTCCAGCTCTGATTAATTAAATAATGTTGCTCTCAGGACCAATGCATTATCACTAGTAGCTGCTTGTACCTCATCATGAACAATAAAACAAGTTTTTCCTTCATCACACTTGGAAGCTAGACACTGCTCAATGTTTTCAACTTTTGAACTAATGTGTTAAAAAATCAGTTTTCAGCAACTCCATGGTAAAACCCATCAAATCAGTGAGCAACATATCAAATTTTGGTTTGGAATGGAAGGATAGCCACTAAAACCGCAGAGTGATATCAGTGGCACCAGAGTTCAAAGGTGTGCTGGTGCATCCTGTACTGCTCCCTGCATAATTAAGTTTAGAGGTAGTAGCATTTATGACTTTAAATTCATGCTCACCAAGAGCAAGACAACTTGCACATGTCCATTTCATGCACTTCTCACAATGAAGGTATTTTGAATTCTTGAAGTTATTCTAGGTACAAAATGTATGTCAGCTTTTGATGGACTATCTCTTCCATGTCCTTTGGGTCTCTTGGCACTATCAATGTTAGTGGATTCTAAAGAGGCTTTAGGCTTTGTTAATATGGAACACTGGCAACACAGCTTCCAAGCAAACTTATGTATCTGGTTCTATATGCTATACACTGTTGTTAGCATCTAAAATTTATTTGCACTGCCAGTGTGCAATATTTTTGCATAAGACTTTGGGATGAAACAAAGATAGTCTATAAAAATAACTGCTAAGCCAACTTGTGGGAAGTGCAGGTACTTAGATTACCTTTTTTTAGCAGTGCAAGGAAAGAGTCTGGCTGGTACTAACACTACTCTTGTCTGCTCCTGCTCCCTTCAACATAAATTACAGGACATGTTTCAAACAGCTGTTAATACTACAATTCTTTAGAATAACATGAACTTAACTTTCATATACTTAATCTGTAAATCATGGCATTTGTATGATTTGTTTTACTCAGTGCCCCTAAAAAGAGTTTAATGAATTTGTCTCTTTGTGCATTCTGGTGTATTTGCTTATTTTTTTGTAATGTCTTCAGCCTATAGAGTTTATTAGTTAATTGTGGTACCAATAAATCCCTAAGGGTTCAGTTCTTGTAAATTGTCTTTTGTGTATTCTATTGTTTACTGTTAATTTATAACAAGACAAGCCTATGGCTTACTTTGTTTTTGTTTAAAAAAAAAATAAAACTTGATATTGACAATCTTTTGGCTGAAATTTGAAATTCATCAAAGCATATTCTTGTGTTGGCAACTAAGCACTTGCAACAATAAAATAAATGAAAAATTAAAATCTTTAAACTTTGGTTATAAAGGAAATTAAGAATATAAATTTCCAACTGAAAAATCCACACAGACAACAAAATCAACATAACCACCATGAAATAACACTTAGGGTCCAGGCATCTTGAAAATAACATAAAGTACATGGGAAATTGCATTTGACTTACAAATTGAGGCTATAATCCAAAATATAATTTTCATTAAAATGGGAGAGGGGTAAAAACCATTGACATAGCAAGAAGGCAAAGCCCATTTCCGTACAAGAAAACTTATTTTAGAAAATGTAAAAATATAATTAAATCTAAAATTAAAATCAAAAGATCTAAAGCCAAACTCACCAGCCATGACAGAAAAAATATAAATACAATAAATGGGTCTATAGCCAGTAAATGAAAACGAAGAAAAAAACACAAATATTTTGCCTGTATCAAACAAGGCATCTTCAGCTCAGAGAAAAAAATAAACTAAAACAAAAAAAAAATAAAATAGACACACCTAAAAACATAATATACAGTTGCTTAAAATTTACAATTTGGAGCTACCTTCATGAAACCACCTCACAAATGTAACTAAAGTTACACAAAAATTACTTTTGTGAGGTGGTTTCATGTAAGGTAGCTCCAAATTGTAAATTTTAAGCAATTGTATATTATACTTTTAGGTGATTCTATTTTAGTCTTATGAATATTTTTTAGTTTTAGTTCATTTTTTTTCTCTATGCTGAAGATGCCTTGTTTGATACAGGCAAAATATTTGTTTTTGTTTTTTTTCTTTATTTTCATTTACTGGGACCCATTTGTCATATTTATAATTTTTCTGAAAATTAAAATCTTTAAACTTTGGTTAGAAAGGAAATTAAAAATATAAATTTACAACTGAAAAATCTACACAGACAACAAAATCAACATAACCACCATCAAATAGCACTTAGGGTTCAGATATCTTGAAAATAACAAAGTACATGGGAAACTGCCTTTGACTCAAAAATTGAAGCTATATTTTAAACATAATTTTCATTAAAATGGGAGGGGGGGGTACAGACCATTGAAATAGCAAGAAGGCAAAGCCCATTTCAGTACAAGAAAACTTATTTTAGAAAATGCAAAAATATAATTAAACCTAAAATTAAAATCTTTAAACTTTGGTTACAAAGGAAATTAAGAATATAAATTTCAAACTAAAAACTCCACACAAGACAATAAAATCAACATAACCACCATAAAATAACACTTAGGGTCCAGATATCTTGAAAATAACAAAGTACATGGGAAACTTCCTTTGACTCACAAATTGAAGCTATGATCCAAAATATAATTTTCATTAAAATGGGAGGGGGGTACAGACCATTGACATAGCAAGAAGGCAAAGCCCATTTCAGTACAGGAAAACTTATTTTAGGAAATACAAAAATATGACCTTATAGTAGTCACATTTAGGCAACTTTCTGACACCTTAAAAGTCAATTGACTATCTTTTTCTATTATTGCTCATCCAACCAGGCTAATTACTCCAGAATGGAATATTTTAAGAAAAGAGCTACTGGACTTGTTTTACAGAATTGTTAGCCTATCCCCAGTACACTTTTTTCACTGTCCTCTTTGTAGATTGAAAGAGATAAGGTTTATAAGTATGATCCTCATATAATTTTCAGGGGTATTGAACATTTGTAGCTCTAACTTCTTTAAAATGGCTAATTACTCTTGTATAAGATAAACTTACATTTAAAAACATTTACAGGCCAAACTGCAATTTACATTTCATCAAATTTGCATGCATTTAAGATATTCCCTTGGTAACAATTGAAGCAAATTGATTACAAAATAAAACTGCAAAGCAATATCATAGAGGCATAATTGTTCTTGAGCATTAAAGAACCAACTAGGATGCTCACTGTTTGGTGAACAGCAGCATATAAACAATCAGTAGGATTTTTATTCAGTTGGATTATGCTGAATTTTGTATCATTGTAAATAATTGACATTTTGGTTGCAATCACCTGTGTTTTGTTTATGTTAAACTGTTGTTATTGTTTTTATTGCTATGTAATATGAATAACAAGCTAAAACTTACTGCTGTTGCAGTTTTGTAATAAAAATAGTGGTAATGGGAGTAATTGGAATCTTTTGTCCAAGGACAAAAGATTTTAGTTAGGATAAGGAAATTTTCACAGTTCTTCAAATGATTTAACTATGTACTGCAAACTTTTTGAAAATGATATCAAATTCTTTCTTTTTATTCAAGAACCTAGTGGTAAAGGACAGTACTTGGTCCTTCAGGTTATTTTTTTATTTTAACTTTTATATTTAGTGATCAGCATGGTTAATCCACAACAGCTTAATGCCTCTCCATCATTAAAATCTAATCATATATGATTATTCTCTAAATAATTCCTGAACAATGAGTTCAAAGAGGTATATTGTGTCTAAAAATGACACTGGTGATGTAGAGGGGGTACAGGGCAAAAGTCCCTATTTTAACCCCTGTGACAATAAATGTTGACATTCCTTACAAGATTGTAATTTTTGTATAATTCTATTTGCAACAGGTAAAGAATACAGCACTGAAACTTTATAGTTGCTACTGATAGTTCTCCTCTCTATTTTATGGTGCTTCAACAAGGAAGTACAATTGGGGGGGGGGGGGCAGCCATCCTGTGTTTTTGTACACCCTTCCTATGTATCTTTCCCAGATTTCTTCAGGTGCCTATTTAGAGCTGGGTCAATTCCAGCAAAGCTAAAAGAGTCATACCACTGACAGTAAAATTCTACTTTAACTACTTTTGGCTATCTTAGAAAGGAGTGGTATTATGAAAATGGAACTTTCACAGATGGATCTACAGGCTAAAGTATGTCCTGGGACAATATTTTGAAGCACCTACCTCTACTCCTCTCTCTAGAGGGTCTTGACCTTTAAAAATCAGTGTGTTATAAAAGTAAACCTTGGAAAATAGATTTTCTGCTTAAATGAAGTATAACAAAATTGTTTTCAGCTTCACAACTTTGCTCATTCCCAATTTATAAAGCTTTAAGATATGTAAATATATTTTGTAAGTTTTGAAAAAAAAAATTTTGATATAGCTTAAAATTCTACTCAAATAACAGGAATTGCATTTTCAGAACTAAAGCCAGAGAAAAAGAAACTGATAACTGACAATTAAGGTAAAATGTTGTCATGTCAAAATTTCAATAGGTAATAGACCCATCATGTAGGCAAATTTAAGAACCCTCTCAAGGGAGAAGGAGTAGTGGTAGGTACTTCAAAATACTTTCCAGGGACATTCTTTAGCCTGCAGACCCATCCCTGGAAGTTTCATTTTCCTAACTTAGCCCCTTTCTAAGATAGCCAATAGTAGCTAAAGCAGAATTTTACCCCAATGGCCCCTATACACAGCAAAATAACCAGCAACATTAGATTTACAGATAAAAAAAAATCAATGTCAAATGATGTAATAGCTTGGATGAAAGTTAGGAATATTGAAATTGAAGAAGTTGATGTTGTCAGGTTCTTGGGCAAAAGTTACACACCAGTTATATAATATGTAGGCCTATCTCATCCAAGAAGGATTTTTTAAGGTGATTGTTTTTCCTTTGCTTAGTAAAGAAAGTTCTCTTTCCTTAATCTATTAATATACTGACTATTTTTTATATAAACTTATTCTTGTAAATGGTCTTTCACTGAATTGATTTCAGTAAAGTTCTACCAAAACATATTACTGAGTTAGGACTGAAGTGAATACACCATTTGATGCCTTTTTTATGCTGATTATGAATATAATAATCATTTCCATTGGAAATGAATTTCAGCCCCCCCCCCCCTATATATGCCAATTCAGGGTTAGGTACATATGGGGGGGGGGCTGAAATTCCCAATAGAAATGATTATTATATTTGTAATCAGCATAAAAAAGGCATCATATTGTGTGTTCACTTTATTTCTAGCTCAATAATATGATTTGGTAGAACTTTACCTTGATTTCTTTAGATAGGCTACTTCTTTTAGGCTATTCTAGCCTACTTGGAATTGTTCTGACAGATAGCCCATAACAAATTCATAGGCTGTAATCCAGAACATTTCAAGAGGACTTTGTTCAAAGGTGACACAATTCTGTTTATTCCTCACTTTAGACAATTAATTGAGGTAAAGTGGTGTTTCTAGCTAGCCTAGGCTTACATGAAAAATAACTAAGTCAAAAGGCAAACTTTTCATACTTGTTACAGGATGATAGCCTACCTCTGCTGGCTAACCAAGTTAAAGAATGACAAGAACTTATTACTGTACCAAGTTCTATAGCAAGCTAAGCCTACTTGATTTGTCTGGAAAATGATTGCTTACTCTGAGATACTGAGTATTAATAGACAAAGCCAAGTTTGTTCTAGGCTATTAGGCCTTTCTGGGAGATCCCTCCCCCAACAAAGATATCAAACTTGTCCCAACTAGATATTTAGGCCTAGGTAGGCTATAGGCTAAATGGCCAGTTTTGAAGCATAATACTTCATCAAATCCTAGCCCTAGTAGCCTAATTCTTCTGAATCATAACTGTCTAGAAAGTTTATTAGGGAAGATTTATAATACAATTCTATGCTAACAGTCAAATTTCTATTAGATTTGGCATATGGATGAATTTTCAGAAATTGGATCAGATATGAATTTTCATGTTTTCAATGACCTTGATATTCACATCATATTTAAAGGTCATAATTGTAGGAATAAAATTACAGTACAATATAAGTAAAATGGCGTCTACAAGCAAGTTTATTCAGCTTGCAGAGCAACTTACCAAAATTACAGAAAATTCATTAAAAAATTTTCCAAAATGGCTATCAAAAAATGCACATGGTCTTTTAGGGAAAACCCGTTGGAAACTTTATAACGCAACAGCAGCTCAACCAAGCTTGGAAGATAACATTTACGACCATAGCAGAAAATATTCAGCCGAAACGTCTTCAAAAAGACAACTCTGTCAATTTCATTTTTAAAGTTTAAATAAATATAGATACCGGTTATTTAATTGAATCATCGTTTTTCACACCAATCCAATAAATTATTTTTCAAATATCCAGAATTTTCAAGGCACTCTCCGACCTCTTCCTCTTGCATCCCGCTTTCGCTGGGTTTAATTGACCAACGAGCTGAATATTTTTCTTTTTTAATGTAATATTAAAGATGGAAAAGTATTTCAAAAAGAAAATGGTTCAAAAAAGAAATATTACAATTAGTGCCCTATGATATTCACTGAAGTTTTCTGAAAATTGCTGTGATCTTGTCAAAAAAATCAAAATGTGAATTAATGAAGCAGCAATTAGTCCCAAAAGTCGAGCCAAAAATGGTTTCTGTCGCGGTGTGGACACATTTAATGTCAAGTGGTGCGCTGACAAAGTGCCGACAACTTTTTGGTGGTACGCCAATGAAATTCAGTGGCGTGACCAACATTTTTGGTATCCGTCTTTTTTCACAATGACTTTAATTTTTTTTTCTCTATATATGTTGTTAATTTCCGTGAAAGGATAGAGCCGTCTATATAAATTCGATCATGACAATATACCGTGTGGTGCTCTCAATTCGTAATTTATGAAGTACTTATACAGACTAACAGAGAGCTTAGCAAGAGCCTACTTTGTTTATTCAAACTGATGAGGAAAAGGGTTCTGAAATTATGTTAATCTGAAAACGATGATTTGTTCTGAAGGCCTTGAAAAACTTTTAATTGATGAGGATGAAAACAAGTTTGCTGACCTTATATGGTGCCACAAGGAACAGTTTGACTGTTACAATTAGCCCAGCGCAGCTTCTGCTGCCGTACCTGTAGCTGGGATGGATATGACCTTTTGCACCAAAGCCCCTATCCGTGGTATCTGGAGTGAATAATTTTTCCAAAAGACTATAAAGCGGCGTTCACAAGCGTGTCTAGCTAGAATCCCATGTCTAAACACGTGTCTAGCCAGAATTCAATGCCTAGGCAACGACCGTTCACAAGTAAAATTCGGTGCTTAGCTAAAACTACAAATTTAGTTTCAAATTGTCATTTCTAGCCAATAAAGAAAGCTTATTCGGGCAAAACTTTCAAAATTGTAATCCGTGTTTTTACTGTCACAAGGTAATGGATGAGATTAGAAAAATAATTGACTTAGTGTGCTTCACTATTATGCCTGATGTTGTATAGCCCTTTTAATTTCCAATCGAATGAGTCTGTTTTGAACTTTCTACGACAACACCTTCTATAAAAGCCTTATATGTCCCCAGGGTATAACTTAAAACCCTTGCCCTGAAGGTCGTGGGGGAGTGTCTTCCTTAAACCCTATTTTCTATCTGGAAATCAAATACGTTGAAAAAATGGCTATCTTACAATTTTGATTGGATGTGTCTGGGGGAAAGATGGGCGTGGGGGGGGGGGGG
>JAQQPU010008739.1:910-34744 GCA_029168905.1 Artemia sp. Kazakhstan ARC1039 | reverse complement strand
CCCCCCCCACGCCCGTCATTTCCCCAAACACATCCAATCAAAATTTTGAGATAGCTCTTTTGTTCAGCGTAGCTGATTTCCAGATAGAAAATATATTTTTGAGGAGGACACTCCCCCACAACCCTCAGGGCAAGGGTTTTAAGTTATGCCCTGGTTGCATATATGGTTTTTATAGAAGGCGTTGTCGTAGAAACTTCAAAAAAGGCTCATTCGATTATAAATTCATAGGGCTAGTGCCCTTTTTAATAGTCGAAAGTGATTGGAGGGCAACTAGCCTCACCCCCACGCCCATCATTCCCCCACACACATCCAATCAAAATTTTGAGATAGCCATTTTGTTCAGCGTAGTTGATTTTCAGATAGAAAATATGTTTCTGAGGAGGACAATCCCCCACAACCCTCAGCGCGAGGGTTTTAAGTAATGCCATGGGGGCATATAAGGTTTTTATAGAAGGCGTTTTCCTAGAAACTTCCAAAAAGATTCATTCGATTTAGAAATTCATAGGGCTAGTGCCCTTTTTAATAGTCGAAATAGATTGGAGGGCAACTAGCCCCCCCCCTACGCCCATCATTCCCCCAAACAAATCCAATTTTCAGATAGAAAATGTTTTTGTGGATGACAATCCCCCACAATCCTCAGGGCAAGGGTTTTAAGTTATGCCCTGGGGGCATATAAGGTTTTTGTAGAAGGCGTTGTCGTAGAAACTTCAAAAAAGGCTCCTTCGATTGGAAATTCAAAGGGCTAGTGCCCTTTTTAATAGTCGAAAGTGATTGGAGGGCAACTAAACCCCCCCCCCCACCACGCACATCATTCCCCCAAATACATCCAATCAAAATTTTGAGATAGCCATTTTGTTCAGTGTAGTTGATTTTCACATAGAAAATATGTTTTTGAGGAGGAAACTCCCCCACAACCCTTAATGCAAGGGTTTTAAGTTATGCCCTGGGGGCATATAAGGTTTTTGTAGAAGGCTTTGTCCTAGAAACTTCAAAAAAGGCTCATTCGATTGGAAATTCAAAGGGCTAGTGCCCTTTTTAATAGTCGAAAGTGATTGGAGGGCAACTAGCCCCCCCTACGCCCATCATTCCACCGAACACATCCAATCAAAATTTTGAGATAGCCATTTTGTTCAGCGTAGTTGATTTCCAGATAGAAAATATTTTTGAGGAGGATAATCCCCCACAACCCTCAGGGCAAGGGTTTTAAGTTATGCCCTGGGGGCATATAAGGTTTTTGTAGAAGGCGTTGTCGTAGAAACTTCAAAAAAGGCTCATTCGATTAGAAATTAATAGGGCTAGTTCCCTTTTTAATATTCAAAAGTGATTGGAGGACAACTAGCCCCCCCCCTACGCCCATCATTCCCCCAAACACATCCAATCAAAATTTTGAGATAGCCACTTTGTTCAGCGTAGTTTATTTCCAGATAGAAAATATGTTTTTGAGCAGGACACTCCTCCACAACCCCCAAGGCAAGGGTTTTAAGTTATGCCCTGGGGGCATATAAGGTCCTCCTCAAAAACATTTTCTATCTGGAAATCAACTACGCTGAACAAAGTGGCTATCTCAAAATTTTGATTGGATGTATTTGGGGGAATGATTGACGTGGTGGGGGGCTAGTGTCCCCCCAATCACTTTTGACTATTAAAAAGGGCACTAGCCCTATGAATTTCTAATCAAATGAACCTTTTTTGAAGTTTCTACGAAAACCCCTTCTCTAAAAACCTCATATGCCCACAGGGCATAACTTAAAACCCTTGCCCTGAGGGTTGTGGGGGAGTGTCCTCCTCAAAAATATATTTTCTATCTGGAAATCAGCTATGCTGAACAAAATGGATATCTCAAATTCTGACTGGATGTATTTGGGGAAATGATGGGCATGGGGGGTGCTTAGTTGCACTCCAATCACTTTCGACTATTAAAAAGGGCACTAGCCCTTTAATTTCCAATCGAATGATTCTGTTTTGAAGTTTCTACGACAATGCCTTCTATAAAAAACCTTATATGCTCCCAGGGCATAACTTAAAACCCTTGCCCTGAGGGCTGTGGGGGAGTGTCCTTCTCAAAAATATATTTTCTATCTGGAAATCAACTACGCTGAACAAAATGGCTATCTCAAAATTTTGATTGGATGTGTTTGGTGGAATGATGGGCGTGGGGGGGCTAGTTGCCCTCCAATTATTTTCGACTATTAAAAAGGCCACTAGAACTCTCGATTTCCAATCGAATGAGCCCCCTTTGAAGTTTCTACCACGACCCCTTCCATATGAAGTACCTCTGGGGAAAAATAATAATAATAATAATAATAAAACATTGGAGCCGTATGACTCGTAAAAGCTGGACTAGAACTTCCAATTTCCAATCAAATGAGCCCTCTCTGAAGTTTATGCGAGAATCCTTTCCCGCCCCCGGCACCTGGTGGGTTTTGTCGACGCCAGAGTTTAGTTACTTAACCTTTCAACAACTTTTAAAAAAAATTCATCTGATGCATTTAGGGTGTGGAGGAGGGGGGGGGGCTAGTTGCCCTCCAATCTCTTTTGACTCTTAAAAAGTGAACAAGAACTTTCAATTTCCAATCAAATGAGCCCTCTCTAAAGTTTATACGAGTATGCCTTCCATAAAGAATAATATGAAGGATTTGGAAAATCCTTAAATTACAACCCTTGCCCTGAGGGCTGTGGGGGAGTTGTCATCCTCAAAGACCTAATTTCCAGACCTTAAAACTACGTTTAACAAAATGGCTTTCTCAAAATTTTTATTGGATGTGTTTGGGGAAAAGGTGGGCGTAAGAGGGGGGGGGGGGGGGTTGTATATGCCCTCAAATCACTTTTGACTATTAAAAAGGGCACTAGCCCTTTCAATTTCCAATCGAATGAGCCTTTTTTGAAGTTTCTACGACAACGCCCTCTACAAAAACCTTATATGCCCCCAGGGCATAACTTAAAACCCTTGCCTTGGGGGTTGTGGAGGAGTGTCCTCCTCAAAAACATATTTTCTATGTGACAATCAACTACGCTGAACAAAATGGCTATCTCAAAATTTTGATTGGATGTGTTTGGGGGAATAATGGGTGTGAGGGGGGCTAGTTGCCCTCCAATCACTTTCGACTATTAAAAAGGACACTAGCCCTTTGAATTTCCAATCGAATGAGCCTTTTTTGAAGTTTCTACAACAACACCTTCTACAAAAACCTTTTATGTCCCCAGGGCATAACTTAAAACCCTTGCCCTGAGGGTTGTGGGGGATTGTCCTCCTCAAAAACATTTTCTATCTGGAAATCAACTACGCTGAACAAAGTGGCTATCTCAAAATTTTAATTGGGTGTGTTTGGGGGAATGATTGACGTGGGGGGGGCTAGTGTCCCTCCAATCACTTTTGACTATTAAAAAGGGCACTAGCCCTATGAATTTCTAATCGAATGAGCCTTTTTTGAAGTTTCTACGACAATACCTTCTATAAAAACCTTATATGCCCACAGGGCATAACTTAAAACCCTTGCCCTGAAGGTCGTGGGGGAGTGTCCTCCTCAAAAACATATTTTATATCTGGAAATCAACTACGCTGAACAAAATGGATATCTCAAAATTCTGATTGGATGTGTTTGGGGAAATAATGGGCGTGGAGGGGGGCTAGTTGCACTCCACTCACTTGAAAAAGGGACTATTAAAAAGGGCACTGGCCCTTTAATTTCCAATCGAATGAGCCTGTTTTGAAGTTTCTACGACAACGCCTTCTATAAAAACCTTATATGCCCGCAGGGCATCACTTAAAACCCTTGCCCTGAGGGTTGTGGGGGAGTGTCCTCCTCAAAAATATATTTTTTATCTGGAAATCAACTACGCTGAACAAAATGGCTATCTCAAAATTTTGATTGGATGTGTTTGGGGAAATGATGGGCGGGGGGGAGGGCTAGTTGCACTCCAATCACAACGACACCGCTTTCTATAAAAACCTTATAGAAAGTGGGGGAGTGGGGGAGTGTCCTGCTCAAAAATATATTTTCTATTTGGAAATCAACTACGCTGAACAAAATGGCTATCTCAAAATTTTAATTGGATTTGTTTTGGGGGGAATGATGGGCGTGGGGGGCCAGTCGCCCTCCAATCATTTTTTACTATTAAAAAGGGCACTAGAACTCTGGATTTCCAATCGAATGATCCCCTTTGAAGTTTCTACGACGACCCGTTCCATATGAAGTGCCTCTGGGAAAAATAATAATAATAATAATAATAACAATAAAACATTGGATCCGTATGGCCTTTACTATAGGCAACGCTACAGCGTTGCCTCTGATAAGGTGAAAAGCTGCTTGAAGAAAATGAATTGCAAATTTCATCAAAGCAGATGTTTTGGCTCTAACTAGACCATTTGCTATAGACGTTACAAAGCTTGATAATGCGCAAAACTTTAAAGACATGTATTTTGGAGCAAATTTCTAAGCGCATACCAGTAAGATAGGAAAAAATCTTGAACCCCAAATATTAAAAAATGCACTGTTTAAATTTGTCACTTTCTATTAAAAGCTATGCTTGCAAATTAAATCACGAATCATTGCCTTTAATCCTCTTCTGAATCAGTTCAAATATTCTAAACCGACAATTGTCATTTCAATACGATTCCCTCTATTGCTTTTATGTACAGTAGATTTCCTGCAGCTTAAGATATGGGAAAGATTATCTCAACACCGAGTGGAGAATGCTTCCGCATGTGGATGATAAAATAAAATACACACCAAGCTAGAACCTGCGCGATTTTTTTAGGGGTTTGTAAGGACGGCGGTGAAAATTCTTTGCTCTTGACCCTCCCCAGGCGAATAAAAGTACTGATGTCCTTGTCTCACTCAAGTACCTCATCAGAGAGACATTTTTCTCTTTCGAAACTCATTAAGAGCCCCCTGTGAAACAGGCCGGACCCTAGTGCCATTTAGTCTTTCATGCATGTGCGTAGGTTTATCCCGGATGCATTCTGGGACATACCTAATACACCAGTGTCAAAGACGAAAAAATGGAGCAAAATGGAAGTTTAAGAAGATTAATAGTCAAAATTGATTGAACAAAATCATTTGTTTTTATAATTAAACGAAGTCATTTTGTTTTGTTGACAGCTGAAAAATCGTTTTCAGTTTTGTTGACAGCTGAAAACAGCTGTAAGGGTACCTGCGGACTCCTTGTTGGCTGTAAATTATTATTTAACCGTTTTTACTTGCGCGCCTTTATAGTGTTTTTGTTATTCCGCATGTTTTGTCGTTATCTCCCTAAATTTCGTAATTCACATAATCATTATATCTCTTTTGTTTACCAGCTTTTTTTTTGTTATATTCTAGAAATTTCTTGACTCCATAATCTTCCTGTGTAACTCTTATATCTTTGATCAAGTTGTAGCTTTTTAGCTTTTAGGTGATAGATTTTGGACGGCGTTTGTGAGATTATCTTTATACATTGAGGGGGTTATTTTTCTTTGCTGGAAAATTTTTTGTTTTCATTGTTTAGACGTGTTGTGAACTAAATTTTGCCGGCTTTGATTATTGTTTGCGGGTCGAATATTTCAAGTTGAATTTAGCGGGTTGCGTTGGTTTAGTTTTGTGTTGATTGACTTTTGAGGATTTGATTTCGTTTTGGTTGGTTTTTCTGGAATTTCTTATGCGTTTGTTTTTGTGTGTGGGTTTAGGTACTAAACATAAATAATTGTTAAATAATTGATTATGCTATCATTATATCTCCACATTATGAGGGTGATATCAATCACATTGTGATTAGGACTATCAACCAGGTGTCGTCAATGAGATAACACCAGCCGCATGAAAAATCGTATATTGCTGTTTTTCCTTTAAGTTCAAAAGTTAATATAAGTTTTTTCTTTAAATTCAAGAAGAATTTGAAAAATCCTGTTTTGTTTTCAAGTCGTTAAATTCATGACGAAGTAGGAAAGATATAAACATAAGTCACACCCTATTTTGCGTCCACACTGAATCTTCCATGAGATTTTCTGGCCAAAAAAAAAAATTATGAAATATAGGAATGATTACTCTCCAAAGGTTTCACGTGAATGTTCACCAAATCTTTTTTATTTGGGATTTTTCCATTTTACTTTTAGGAAGTAATGCATATGGTTGATAGTTATCGGCAAGATAACAAATAGTTTACAATTGTCACCTAATACTCTGTGGTAAGTGGAAATACATGCTAAAAATTTGGACTGTAATTGTTGCCAAAGGCAAAAATATTATGAACCCCATCCATTTTTGTTGCTTTGGTACCAAATAGTTTTAAATCTAATGTAGACAAGTACACTCTTTAAAAACTAATTTCCTATTTGTCTTTAAAGTCTAAGAATCTGCAAAATCTGAAAATAAACCCAAAAAATGGAAACTGGGATTAGTTCTGTGAAAAAATCCGTATGAATGTGACAATTAAAATATTTTGGTGCGGAAAATGCTTCTCTTTGTTCTGAAGACTTGTAGAGACCGCTAGCACGTATAAATTCTCCTAAATATGTAAATATCAGTAACAAGCATAAATTCACCTAAAAATAGGTATAAATACGAATCGGTATAATACAAAAACTTCTTAGATATGAAAGTTACTTAAAAGATATGGGCCTATTTGGCATACTAAAATGTTTCACAGCCAATTTGCCTTTAGGTGATTTATTCTAAGAGAAAATGGTGATTTTTTATTACATTTAGCGGCAACTCTGGTGCTAGCACAATGATGAGCAAAGTATAAACACATACAACAAGTACTGACAAAACCTATCCTCTCCGCACAAAAAAAGTGACCCTTTGTCCGCGTCTCCGGAGACGAGTCCATACCTATGCGAACCTGGCGCCTAAATTTTTCAAGTTCCATAGGTGATTATACTTGTTCCGTAAAAGCTGTATTAAATTTAATTTATTGGCTCGGAGCGATTAAGTAGTGCAACATTTCCCCTCTAGAGGCGCTGAGGTACGTGGGGTCGCTTTTGGAGAGTTTTGTCAGTACTTGTTCAGTATGTGTTTATACTTTGATGATGAGCAAAAGAACGGCCATTGTCTAAGAAAGAAAGAGAAGAAACAAGAAATTTCAGAACTGGATCAATTGACCACTGCCTATTTGAATGTAATATGCTGACGTCTGCACAGCATACCTTGCATTGTAAACTGTTAAAGTGCTTCAAACACCACAAAATCTCACTATCAGCCAAGAGTCTAGCCGACTATACCTGCACACAGAGCACAGAAATCGATATCTATCATCTTATATTTGAACTCCTTGAGTCGAAAGATCTACTGAAAGATATCTGAGAATATCTAATAAATAAGAGACAACCAAGCCAGTACCTCTGTAGCCCACAGAGTGAAGCAAAAGGAAAAGGGCTAAATAGTATCAACTGAAAAGCCCGCCTGCTGTGAAATAGAAGAAGAAGAAGAAGAAGGATCAACAAAACTTAGGTATTTACCTTAAAATTTCTCCTATTATCCCCTTTGAAATAAAAAAGACTACTGCAATAAGAGTTGCAATTTTCAAACTGATAAAATCAATGTTCTCTATTAATATTCACCGTGATGGATCTCTGCTAATAGCTGTCCAAGATCAAAAATCAGCAGACAGAATAATTAATCCAAAATCCCTTTTAAATTCCCCAATTAATGCATCTAAATGGAACCCAAAAGAATCCCCAACAAAAATATTAGTTTATAATGTTCCCCCAGAAATACCCATTCAGGAGTTAAAAGAAGGGCTCTCAGATAGGGCTGGCAACACAATCCCAGTTGAAGATGTTACCCAACTTGGTAAACCTAACTCTAATGGCCTAAAAACAAGTAGATCCTTCTTATTTACACTGAAGAAAAAAATTAATATCCCAGAAAAGTTATTCCTATTTGGGAAATCAAACCGCACAAGGAACACAAACCAAAGCTTATCCAGTGTCAGAAGTGTCTCAAACTGGGACACACAACAAGCAAATGCAATGAAATTCTCCTAGAGTGTTGTAATTGTAAAGCATTCCATCCTAAAGAGTTGACAACTTGCAACAACACTCAGCCTACATGTATCAATTGCAAAGGCCCACATGAATCTACCAATAAATCACTATGCCCTGCATATAAGAAAAGAGCACTAACACTCCAAATAGCAACAGAGAAGGCCATTCCATACCCCTTTGCAGCAATGGAAGCAAATGCTGCCCAACAATACCAAATGAAGCCCGTAATGAAACCAACCAAAACCCCCAAGTCAAACACCCCCAATGCATCAAGTACTCCGTATGAAACACCACCCCCAGCTCACATCCCTATCAGAAGTAATCACCAAGTCAATAAGCCTCCTTGCCCGGTGAGATAAGGTCAGCCTGGTCCCCCCTCCCAAGAAGAAACAATCCAGAAACACTACCAGGAATTAATCCCTTAACTGACAAACAGGATGCACAACCAAACATGCAATCCCCAAATATATGCTTATTCATTCTAAACTGTAATGCAGTTCTGGCCATGACCATACATCAACTACAGAAAACAAAAATCATTGCAGAATTGGCAAAAATCTACATCCCTGATGATATGCTCATTCAAGCAAAAAAAGATCTTGCTTTACTTTTAACAAAGCTGAACATTGATACACAGTCATATGAAAAATAAATCAACAACACAACACATATCAATACTCCAGTGGAATGTAAGATCACTCACAGAAAATAAGCTAAATGAACTAATATCTCTTATGAATAAGAATTACATTAATATTGCTTGCCTCCAGGAAACTCATTTAACCCAAAATCAACAAATTAAGTCTCTGGGACATACTATCCTGAGAAAGGATAGATCATCAGAGAGAAAAGGAGGTGGAGTAGCTTTAATAGTTAAAAATAATATAAAATTCTGTGGCATCAACTTTCCAGATTTTGCAAATGATGTTGATGCAATTGGTATCAGTGTTTGGCTGAATAATACAAAAACCTACATAATAAGCTTTTATAACCCTAATGGCCAAACTACAGATCCCATGGATTTCTTTAATTACATAAATAATTCTAATATGTTAAAAAATATCATTATTTGCGGAGACTTCAATGCCCACAGCCTTTTGTGGGGGAATAAACCAGCAAAAAAAGCTGGTAAATTGATTGAGCATATGACTTCAAATAATATTGAATTAGTTGTTGCTACCCCTCCAAACCTGAATACATATTTCAACCCCAAAAGTGGCAGATTCTCTACAATTGACCTACAAATTGTGTCATTAAACATTTTGAATAAAATTTGAATAAATAAAATTGATAGTCTATGTACTGACCACTTTGCTATAGTTTTCTCCCTGAATGAACCTGCTGAAATCCGATCACACACCTTAAAATATATCAACACTAAAGCAAATTGGTCTATGTTCCAAAATAAGCTAAATAATGAAATTACAAGTTTCACCCAAAATTCATGCATTTCAAACACAACAGTTGACACACATGCTGAAGTCTTGGCATCTTTACTAATAAATACAGCTAATCATGCTATCCCCAGGACAACAGCCAAAAAAAACCTTCCTTAAACACATTCCCGAAGCATGGTGGACAAATGAGTGCCAAAATAAATGGAGAACAAAAAAGGTAGCTAGGAAAGCATTCATAAATAAACCTTCACCTTATACATATTTAAAAAAATTACAAGCAGAATCTAATCTAAAAAGGACTATAACAGATGCTAAATATAAATACTGGAATAATTTTGCAAATAATCTCTCCAGAGAGACATATGAGCCAATTATACATAAAGTCATAAGCCACATCTGTGGGAAAAAGACTTCCCTTAACCCACTCCTGTATGAGCTTATACATAATAATACCCATTATGACAATGATAATTTGCAACTCTATTTGTTAATAAGCTAACATCAAATAATCAAAGCAAAATATCCCCACTTCCTATGAACCCAAGTTACCAACCACGCCCAGGATCCAAGTATATAACTAGTCCATTTTCAATCCAGGAAATGAATAATGCAATATATCATATTAGGACCAAAACTAGCGGCAGCTATGACAATATACACCCTATATGGATAAAGAATCTCACCCCTTCATACAAACAGGAACTGCTAAACTGTTTATAATCACGCTTGGGCATCTTCTATGTCCCCCAATATATGGAAATGTTCGTCCCTCCTAAAAATCCTAAAGAAAAATAAACCCAAAGATAACCCTGAGTCCTATAGGCCCATAATGATTACTCCTGTGATGGGGAAAATAATGGAGAAAATGATCTATTACAGACTCCTCTGGTTTGTTGAAAAAAATAATATGATCCCTCACACTCAAACTGGATTCAGGAAACACCACTTCTCGACAGATGCTTTCATTTTGCTAACAAATGCAATAAAAGAATCATTTTCAAAAAATAATGTCCTAGTTGCAGCTTTCCTAGATTTTGAAGGGGCATATGACAATGTGAACCACCAAACACTTTTAAACAAACTTGCAAACCTTGGAATACCCCCCAAGCTAGTATCTTTTATAAAATCTTTCATAGAAGTGCGAAGTTTCATTGTTTGTGTTGGTTCAGCCTCTTCACCCCAAAAGACAATAACCAAAGGCCTACCTCAGGGAGCAGTCCTCAGTTGCCTCCTTTTTGCCCTATATCTCTGGAACATGAACCTCCCCCACACGAATCTACAATATGCTGACGATCTTGTGCTATGGTCATCTGGCAAAACCTTTGAGATAGCACAGTCAAATCTGCAAAAGTCACTTTTCCAATTTGAAAAATTCTCTCAACATTCAGATTTGCCCATTGCACCTACCAAGTCAAAAATAATCCAATTTCACCGAAAGCGGAACCATGTTAATGCAAAACTAACTCTAAATGGAACAACTATTCCAGAAGATAATAATATTAATTACCTAGGTCTCATGCTTGACCAAAAACTTAATTTCCACCTCCACATCAGAAACACAATAAAAAATGCTATAGAAAAACAAATATACTAAAACGACTTCTTTCCACACCCTGGGTGTGTAAGGAGAAAACCTTACTCCAGTTTTACAAATCACATACAAGACCCCATATTGACTATGGGCTCATCGTTTATGGTGCCTGTGCAAAGACCCAGATGCAAAAAACTGAAACAACACAAAATGATATAATACGTCTGATATTTGGTCTTAGAAAACCCACAAACACAAAGTTTCTGCTTATGGAGAGTGGATTAACAGCATTAAGGGAGAGACGTAGCTTTCTCTTGACAAAACATCTTACAAAAATTGAATCAAATAGCTCACACACCCTACATAATTGGTTAAGAAATCCAGCCATGTGTAGAGGCATTGCAAATGAGTATGCCAATATTCAGAAGAAGTTCCCTGTACCAGCAAAGTCTATTGCACCTACTTTCCCCCAATCCCCTCCATGGAATTGGTCAATTCCCATAATAAATACTGATTTCTCAAAGTGGAATAAAGATTTAACCCCCATTGCTTTTGTCCAGAAAAAATTTGCTGAACTTAATACGATTACTTATAAAAACCACTTCCAAATATTTGTTGATGGGTCAAAAATGAATGAAAAGGTAGCAAGTGGCGCTTTCCTTCCTCACCTGAAAATTGCAATGGGCGAGAGATTATATAATAATGCATCTATAATGTCTGCTGAGTTAAATGCCATAATCATGGCATTAGAATACCTCAAGGAGAACCAAACTTTGATTGCAAATTCAAATAATATTATAGTATATTCCGACTCTTTATCAAGCCTTGAGTTGCTGGCCTCAGCTCCTCAGTATAAGTTGGACATTGACACTTATCATTGTCTCAGTATTATAGATAAACTTGCTTCAAGTGGCATAAGAACTTATTTTCAGTATATTCCTAGCCACTGTGGCATAAGTGGTAATCATCAGGTTGATGAAATAGCAAAAGTGCTATAAACATTAACCAGCCAAGTGGGACACCAATCCCGATTAGAGATATTTACCGATGGAGGCTATCAGATATTAATTTTAATAAGAATAATTCTATCCTTTCCCCCTTACCCAATAAATATTTTTCTAAAATTTACCATAGAATTCGTTCTGGAACAAATGGACTAAATTTTCTTGCATTCTTGTATAAGTTTTCTAATTCAAGTGGTTCAATTCTCCTGCCCCCTCTTTTCAGGCATTGTAATATGAATAATGAAACAATTGGCCATTGCCTATTTGAATGTAATATGCTGACGTCTGCACAACATACCTTGCTTTGTAAACTGTTAAAATGCTTCAAACACCACAAAATCTGACTATCAGCCAAGAGCCTAGCCAACTATACCTGCACACAGAGCATAGAAATAAACATCTACCATCTCATAATTGAACTCCTAGAGTCGAAAGATCTACTGAAAGATATCTAAAAGTATCAAATAGTCATGAGGCAAACAAGCCAGTTGCCCTGTAGCCCACAGAGCGAAGCAAAAGGAAAAGGGCTAAATAGTACTACTGAAAAGCCCGCCTGCTGTTAAATAGAAGAAGAAGAAGAAAAAAGTAAGCTTTATTTTTTGACTGTGTAGTCATAGGCTACTCAAGTTCTTGTGTGTTTACAGGAGCTTTGTTAGGCCACATACAGTCTGCTAGGCTGTCAAAATATAAATTTAACAGTAAGTCTGATAGGCTAGCCTCGGCCTATTTCTGTAGGCTAGAGTCTAAGGTAGCCTAGGCCTAATACATCTGTTGCTTACACCTAAAACCATGGTTTTATTTGGGAGCTGGGTAAGTTTTGGTTAATATATACCAAATCATATTATTGAGTTAGGACTAAAGTGAATACACCATTCGATGCCTTTTTTTATGCTGATTACGAATATAATAGGCTAAGCATTTCTATCAGAAATGAATTTCAGCCCCCGCCCCCCCCCCCTATATAGGCTATACCTAACCCTGAATTGGCATATATAGGGGGGCTGAAATTCATTTCCGATAGAAATGTTTATTATATTTGTAATCAGCATAAAAAAAGGCATCAAATGATGTATTCACTTTAGTCCTAACTCAATAATATGATTTTGTATATATTGACCAAAAAAGGCATAAAGTGGTAGGCTATATTCACTTTATTTGTAAGTAAATAATATGATTTGGTAAAAATTTACTGGAAGCTTCTGGGTAAGATTAATAATAAGTTAGAGCATAGCCTAAGCTAAATCAGATTGAAAAGGATTTTTAGGCCTATTCTACCATTAGATTCTCTGCTAAATGATATTACTAGTTGTAGTAATCATGATAATTGTGTATTTATTTCCTTTTTCTGAACGCAATACTATAGCCTAATCTTCTAGCCTACTGGTTGACCAGACCTAAAGGAATATGCTAAAAAAATTGGCTAGTACAATTAGTTTCCCTATTTTAAGCTTATTATTATTCTGCAGTTAGGCCTGAAAATTTTGAGTTGGCCACATAATTTAGCTAAGATGAAAGTGAAAATGTCATTTGATGCCTTTTTTATGCTCTTTCATAATTCAATAATTGCTTCTGGGCTAATTGCATTTTGAGCCCTTAAAGGGGCCTGTAAAATAGGCCTAGGCTATCTAATTTTTGTAACCACACAAAAAAGTTATCAACACTAGTTAAGTTATTGAAAAGTGGTTTATAAATAGGCTGTTCAAGAGTAATATATTCCAAAAATATTTATTAATAACAATTCAAACCTTATTTATGAGGCAACTCAAATATAAACCATTTTTGTACTGTTTCAAGTTTTTTGAATGCTGTCAACAAAAATAGCACTGATTTTTGCAATTCAAAACTTTGTCATTGACAGTTTAGGGTGTATTTCAATACAGGGTATATACATACACATTAGGGGGGTGGGGTCAGGAGCAGATCCAGGATTTTTTCTAGGGGGGGTGCAAAATAGGTTGATCCAATAAACTTGCATTAGGAATAAATTTAATTGATGCAATCTTATGTTAATTAAGTAAAATATGCTACTTTAGAATATGTTAGGGGGGCACATGCCCCCCTTGCCCCCTCAGGATCTGCCACTCAGTGGGGTAGGTAAATTTCATGGTACATTTGCAGTGGGCTTTATAAATAGCTAGGATGAAAGTGAAAACATCATTTGATGTTTTCTCATGCTCTTTCATTATTCATATAAAATACCTTCAGGGCCCTTTTAAGGGCTCAAGATGCAATTAGCCCCAGAAGCAATTATTGAATTATGACAGATCATAAAAAAACTCATTGAATGATGTTTTCGCTTTCATCTCCTAAATTATGCAGCCCACCAGGAATTTACCATTAGGCCAACTTGATAAGAAACACAGTACTTGTCTATTATCCAAACCACACTCCAACCTCTTGGTCTGAGTAAAACTGGTTTCTCTGTCTACTTTTTAACTAAATATTTACTATATTGAGTAGGTTAAGTATTTGATGATTAATTGGATGATGATTTATAGAGTAGGTTATGTATTTTTATGATCATTATGATTAATCTAACTTCACTTCTTGAGTATTTTTGGGATAAAAGACAAGTATCAGAAGCACTAAGATTCCAAAACCAACTTTAAAAAACCCTAAAATATTTATGTTAGGCTATTCCTAAAAGTGCTTCAGTTAGCTTTAACCCCACCCAATGGACAAATAGCCTACATAGCCCAAATTATATATATTCAATGCTTTTTTCCATTTCTTGGTTATATCATTCTTAGATTTAGTGCCAAAGAAGCAACATCAATAAAATCAAGAAACAGAAAATACATAGCCTAGAAAATATATAAGTTGTGTTATATATTAGCACATTAGGGAGTGGGAGTAAATTAAAGTAACATAATTTTATGAATGATATAATTGAGCATTTTAGGATGTTTTAGAATTTTATAGTGTTTTGTTTTGAGTAGGCCTTACTACAAATTAATGCTGTTGGTAGAATTCTAGATATACTGCCTTTTTTTATTTTGGAAAGTAGTTAGGCTAGGAAAATGGAATTTTCAGGGATTGATCTACAGTATGTCCTGGGAAGATATTTTGAAGTGCTTGTCTTTACTCCTTCTCCTTCTAGAGGACACTGCCCTTTGATGACCTTCAAAAATCATTGTTTTATAAGAGTGAAACTTTGCAAAACAGATCTTCTACTTAAGTCAAGTACAAGAAAAGCTTCAAAAATCTGCAAATACATTTCCTACATTAGGGAAAAAATTTTTATGACTTAAAATTTACTCAAATAGCAGAAATTGCATTTTCAGAACTAAAACCAGAGAAAGGGAAACTGAAAATAAAATATAATTTTCTTTTGTCTAAATTCTAATACATCTTCAACTTCTCAGAGTATGTTTTTGCCCTGCATTCATTACTGAAAGTTCCATTTTTCTAACCTAACAACTTTCCAAGATAGCTAAAAGTGGCTTGCCTAGAATTTTACCCCATATGCTTTTTCAAAGCATTATGGTAGCTTTTTAAACTTTGTACTCCACTCCCCTGATGGTCCCAATGTAACCTTAAGACCTACATGTATGCAAACTAAAAGAAAACTCTTTAACAGAAGAAAATTCTTACTTCATAATATCCATTGGGTTTCTATTAATCAAATTATTAGTCTTTCCTTTCATTGTTATCTGCATTTTAAAATAAAATTTTTATCTAACTATTGTATTGAAATAATTCTGGCAGCATTTCTTGCACCAGTTCAAGAATTTAACAAGCCCATTCCAGAGTCCACTGGCAAGATCTTAATTTATTGCAGGTTCCTAACTTTTCTTCTTTTATTAAACTTTGGCCTGATGACCATCCTCTTGGGAAAAAAAGAGGAGGAATTATGACTTTTGTGTACAAAGATTTTAAACCTTAGCTTTTAAATATACCTTTTCTTGAAGATACTATAATGATGAAATTATTTGGGTCAAAGCCCAGTCTAAGCAACTTCCTAGGCTGCTCTCTGCTCTAGCAGTCTGCATTTTCTATTATTCACCTGGTCAGCCTGCTGTAGCAAGAAAAGCTTTTTGGGAGAAGCTGCAGGAATCACAGATTATGTCCAGAGAACTCACACATATTTTGGAGTAGTAATGCTAGGAGATGCTAACAAACTTGATAGCAAATTGCTGGCCAGGTCACTTAACCTTATAACTCTAGTCAATTTCCCAAAAACTAAGGGGAATACTTCCCTGGATGTAATCCTGACAAATCTTTACCAAAAATATTACCAGAATCCAAGTAAACTAGCACCACATGGTGTAAGTTATCATTATATGTTAAAGTGGAACCCCTTGGAAAAAGTAAAAATTAAAATTCAGTAACCAAAGTTACTTCAAGACCAATCACTGACCATGGTCTGCTGCAATTCAGTGACAGGATAACAGGAGAAAACTGGGTCACAGTCTCTTCAGTTAAAGACTTGGATTCCCAAGTAGAAGAATTCCATAATAAGGTAAATTCAAAGTTGCTTTGTTTGGGAAAGAGTGCTTTCCCAAACGTAAGACAAAATTCTATTCTAGTGATAAACCATACGTAAATTCAAAAATAAAGAAACTGATAAAACATAAATTGCACCTAATGCAAAAAGGTCAAAAGAACCAAACAAAACAGTTGGCAAACCAAATAAAATGGAAAATCAAAGAGGCACAAGCAAATTACTATGAAAATGAAGTTGACCATCTTTTGGAGTCCAAGCCTCTGCAGTTCTTCAGTAAAGTAAAAAGTCTGACTGGGAAAAGTTCTCAACCAGTTGAATTCATGAAGGAGGAACCTCTAGAGAAAATCTACCTCTAGGAGGAATCTGCAAATGATTTAAATACCCATTTTGCTTCAATTGTGTAATCCTACCCCCTCTTCCTCTAGTAGATTTAACTACTCCTTCAGATGATATTTTAATTGCTGATATTTCATTGGCAATTATAATCTGTAAACTCTCTTCAATAAAAAGAACTTCTGTTGCCCCTTTTGACATTCCAGTTGCTCTCATTAAAGCATTTGCTAAAGAATTATCATTTCCCCTTCAGATAATTTTCAATAATATAACAACAACAGGATATTCTCCAAAGAAATGGAAGAAAGGGTTTATTACCCCCATTCCAAAGGAAGGGGCAGCTAATGATTTCTCTGGTGTCCAGCTGATCACAGTTACATCAGTTTTTAGCAGAATAAATGAAAGCTTTGTTGCCACATGGCTGAAAAAATATTTTGAAAGTAACTGGTCAAAAGCAATTTGGTAACATACCTAAGTGTTTAACAGTTCATTACCTTGTTAATTTAATTGATTTTATTTTAAAACACCTGGATGAACCTGGAACATGGATAAATTTAATTGCAATTGATCTCAGAAAAGCATTTGACCTTGTTGATCACAAAATCCTTTTCGAAAAAATGACAGAAAAAAATATACCCAGCTTTAATATTAAAATCATCAAGAGCTTCTGAACAAATAGAGAGCAAACTGTAAAGTATAAAGACCAATTTTCCACTTCTCTGCGAGTTTTTTGTGGAGTTCCACAAGGAACTGTGATTGGGCTGCTGGGCTTCCTCCTCATGATTAATGAAATTGCTGCTGAGCTGGAGGACAGATGGAAATACATTGACAACTTGTCCTTAACAGAAGTTGGATCTGAGGATTCAAAGAGCATTGCTGCTAAGTTTCGTCGACCAAGCTGCCTCAGAGGTGGCTGGACTAAACATGGTTGTGAATAAAGACAAATGCTTGGTCATGACATTTTCTTTGGAATACTCAACCGTCTTTCAAACCTCCTATTGTTTCCAAGTTAATAAGTCATAAAATAACTTTACTTGGTGTGGTGATTTCTTCTGACCTCTCATGGTCAGAGAATACAAAGACAATTGTAAAAAAAAGCTAACAGCACAATCCAAATGCTAAAAACACTGAAAAAATTTCGAGTTCCTAAGGACAAGCTGAAACTAATATTTTGCACTTTCATCTGCCCCTTAGTTGAATATGCTTGTCCAGTTTGGCACTTTGCCCTTACTCAAGGATGAAAGCGATAAAATAGAACGAGTTCAGAACAGATCATTGCAAATCATTTATTTTGGTTCCCCTCTACGTTACTCCTTTTACCTCAAAGAATTTAAACTTGAATCCCTTTCCTCCTGCCGAGAAAAATTGTGCCAAAGATTTGGCTCCTCCCTCCCCCAACATCTCATCTACCAATCATTCCTTCCCCCACCTTTTGTCCCTATAAGATCTCATCGCCCCGGGGAAGTGGCTGAGAAGGTTCCAAAACTGATCCCAGTCCACTGTAACACTATGCACTACAGTAAAAGCTTTTTGCCAAGCTTTGTAAAATATTACTATGATCTCTAGTGTTTTTATTCTTTAGTTTATTTTATCCTGATGAAGTTTTATCAGACAATTTTATTCTCCATCTCAGGTGTTATTATCCTTTAGTTTATTTATCCTGACCAAGTTTTATCAGACAACTTTATTGTACTATTTATAACTAAGAGACATCATATTTGGGCTTTGCCCACGAGAGCTATGTCTTGTTTTTGAATTAAATGAATTTGAACAAAGAAGACATGACATAGACTACCACAAGATGTAAAACAACAGAGAAATAGCCTACCTAGATTATTTAAGGTTATATCTAGGGACATCAAGGGGAGGGGGTGAGGTGCATTGTCAGAAAGGCAACTGTATTATTTAGAAAGAGCAAACATGAGTAACATAATGTTATTGCTTTTATTTTATTAGATTGATTTTTTTAGATGTAATCAAACACTATAAGTTGCACAAACCGTGGTACAATTCTTGGGATGCTACAGATAACACACCTTACTGCTATTAGTAAGCTGATGGATGGATACATGATTTTGTCCTATTGCTTGCTTGTGGGATTTAATGTAGTTTTACCCCCCCCCCCCCAATTGACCTTGGCTCCTAGCTTTATATTGATGGATCTTCAGGTGTTGATATCCAGCAGCAAATATAGGAAGTACAGACAGTCTTTGGTTCCCTCAAAAACCCATTGTGGGACTAGTACAAAATTAGCATAGACACTTAAGTCTAAATCTACCTGGCTTTGGTTTGGACCATCCTTCTTCACAGATACAAAACTCAGCTGAAGCAACTGCATGAAAATAGGTTGAAGTTGTGTGAGTATACCTGTCCATAAAATATCCTTAAGACCCATCTGCATGACCGCATTTCAAACATGGATATTTGAAAACTGTGTAGTATATATTATATTTTTCATTTTTCAATGAAAATACCAAGAAAAGATATTTTGGAAATCTACAGGGGGCAATTATCCCCTCCTGTGGTACCCCTGACAACTCTGTTTTTTGGTGATGCAGCTTTTCATTCATAAACAATTCACACATAAACCACAAACATTCTTTTTTCATAAACACAAAATATCAAAGAGAAATGAGAAATGTTGCTCTCACAATCAAAGAACACCAATTGAAATTGTTGGGCCATGTCTTAAAGAAGCCACCAGAGTACCTTCCTTGCCAAATTCTTCTAGCTGAGCCCCCTCAGTTCATGAGAGAGATGTGAAGGAGGACAGCAGGAAAACTGGTAAAACCTGACCAATTCAGACTGTGAACATATTTGAGGGTTCAGAAAGTTCAGACAGAGATGGACAACCTAGTGGCTCCAACTTGCAGAGCAGCTGATAGCAGACCTCATTGCATGGGCCAAACAAGTCTTGAAGATGCTTGATGCTGGACTAAAGTAAGTAAAGTTGTGAAGACTTTCCATGTACACTGGTCACTACCATGATAAAAGTGTGCCCCTATCTGCCCCAGTTAGCCCAGATATAGCCTTGTGGGGTATATGCAAAACAAAAAGATATCTCATGAGCATTTTTAAAAAATCAGATTTTCACATTTCCTTCCATTTTTATACACATTATAAAACCATTTTAAATGATGTATTTATCCAACTGATTTCATTTCTTTCACAATGACAGGGTACTGTTGGCAATTTGTGAATACAAATACACATTCACAAATAAAAACAACAATTATAATAATGAAAAACAATGGGTCAAATGAACTATTTAGTGCTATATCAATAACCACTAGTGGGAAGAAGAGATTTGGTGTATTGTCACACTAATGACTATTATATTTGGAAAGAGTACTGACTGGGAAATCAAATGATATTAGTCTTTTTTATTAGCCTCTACTGTTTCTGTCAAAACAGAGGATATGTTGCTGTTATATAGTAAGTGCTATCCCAATTTGTAACCCATAGACCTAAACTTAATTGTATTCTAGGACCACATAGGCTGTTCATGATCACAGCTGTTCCTAGGGCTGGTGGTTCCTGGGGAAAAATTTATTACAGTGAATTGAAAATCAAGTATTTTGCAATAGGCATCAAGGCATGGCTAATCATAGGCAGCGCACTAGCACTGCCTAAGGAAAGAACAATGTTGGCACGATGTATTTTTTTTCTTTAGACCAGGGCACTTTGTATCAAAGGAGTTGTCATAGAAACTTTGAAAAGGGCTCATTTGATTGGAAATTGGAGTGGCTTGTGCCCTTTTTAATAGTTGAAAGTGATTGGAAGGCAACTAACACCCCTTCCACACCCACCATTTCCCCAAACACATCCAATCAAAATTTTGAGATAGCCGTTTTGTTTAATGTAGTGAAAGTTTTGGAAATTATGTCTTTGAGCAGGAAACTCCCCCCGCAGTCTTCACGACAAGGGTTATAAATTATGCCCTGGGGGCGTATAAGGTTTTTATTGAAAGCTTTGTCATAGAAACTTCAAAAAGGGCTCATTCGATTGGAAATTCAAAGGGCTAGTGCTCTTTTTAATAGTCAAAAGTGATTGGAGGGCAACTAACCCCCCTCTCACGCCCACCTTTTCCCCTAACACAGCCAATCAAATTTTGAGAAAGCCATTTTGTTCAACGTAGTTGAAAGTTTTGGAAATTAGGTCTTTAAGGATGACAACCCCGCCCTCCACAACCCTCAGGGCAAGGGTTGTAAGTTATGCCCTGGGGGCATATAAGGTTTTTATAGAAAGCACTGTTGTAGAAACTTCAAAAAGGGCTTATTCAATTGGAAATTGAAATGGCTAGTGCCCTTTTTAATAGTTGACAGTAATTGGAGGGCAACTAGCCCCCTTCTCACGCTCAACATTTCCCCAAACACATACAATCAAAGTTTTGAGATAGCCATTTTTTTTCAACATATTTGAAAGTTCTGGAAATTAGGTCTTTGAGGATGACACCCCCCCCCACAGCCCTCAGGGCAAGGGTTGTAAGTTATGCCCTGGGAGCACATGAAGAATTTGTAGAAAGAGTTGTCATAGAAACTTCAAAAAGGGCTCATTTGATTGAAAATTGAAAAGGCTAGAGCCCTTTTTAATAGTTGAAGGTGATTGAAGAACAAATAACCCCCCTCTCATGCCCTCATTTTCCCAAACACATCCAATCAAAATTTTGAGATATTCAGTTTGTTCAACGTAGTTGAAAGTACTGGAAATTAGGTCTTTGAGGATGACAACCCCCCCCCCCCCACACACACACACACAACCCTCAGGGCAAGGGTTTTAAGTTATGCCCTGGGGGCATATATGGTTTTTATAGAAAGTATTGTTGTAGAAACTTCAAAAAGGGCTTATTCGATCGGAAATTGAAAGGGCTAGTGCCCTTTTTAATAGTCAAAAGTGAATACAGAGCAACTAACCCCCCTCTCACGCCCACCTTTTTCCCAAACACTTCCAATCAAAGTTTTGAGATAGTCATTTTGTTCAATGTAGATGAAAGTTCTGGAAATTTTGTATTTGAGGATGACAAACCCCGAGAGCCCCCAGTGCAAAGGTTGTATATGCCCTGGGGGCATATAAGGTTTTTATAGATAGCGTTGTAGTAGAAACTAAAAAATGGGCTCATTCAATTGGAAATTGAGAGGGTTGGTGCCCTTTTTGTGCAAAAAGTTTTTTGATTAATTATAGAAAAAGCCAAGACAGATAGTCCAAGTAATTGAGGGGCAAATGTTTAAATGGCGAGAGGGAGTATGACTCTCTTAAGTATGATTCCAAACTCAAATATAAGCACAAATGCTAAATCAATGTTAAAAATTTGATCAAAGTGAACAATCCCCCAGCCATGGTGCCTCTTCAGCTGCTTTAGCTGGGGAAGCTGACCCAGTCCCCCCCCCCCCAGGAACAGCTCTATACATGATGCACAACTATAAAATAAAGGACAAAGAAAAACAATTAAGAAATAAAAAATCAAATAAGGGTCCTTTTCACCCAGTAAATAAAATCAAAAGATAAAGCAGATATTTCACGAAAGATATATTCTAGGCTGTCCTCGCTTTAAGTAGCTAATCTTTTGAAGTTACCAAAAAAAAACCTAATGAAAACACCAATGAAGAATCAAGCCACAAACAAAAGATCATTCAAATTTATTTAAATTGAGCATGAATTCTTTACCTGGTGATTGATGCAACATGTCTACTGAAATGATTTGTATTAAGATGACTGATTGATTTTTTTGAAAAGAGAAGGAAAGTGAGTTGAATCTCTTTGTTTTTTATTGTTATAAATAGGGTTTACAAAAATATCGTTAGTATCTCAGTTTAAAGTGAGGCCTTTTAGCAAGGTTTAGGGATGCTTAGAATTTTTTTTTTTTTACAAACTCTGTTTGTGACAACTTAATACACATTATTTAATTTCATTTGCATTACTTGTCTTTTGAGGAAAGGATCAATTAGTTTTTTTTAATAGAAATCCTATCAGTAGACAGGCTGCATTAGTTTCCAAGTCATGTCCTATCCAATTTGTGAATGATCTTTCCTTGATTGATTTTTTTCTTTTAGTTGTTTTGTTTTTATCTCTTCAGGAAATTTCGAAAGTTTAGTTTCATTTTGCACTGAATATGACTGAGCATATATCTCTTCTGAATATATGTATCTATTTGTTTTATTCACTGGCTGAAAAATATCCTTCTTTGTCTTTGTTTGCTCTTAATTGTTTTTATCCTTTTGTTTTAAACTTAGACCAAAAAGTATGGGTAACTTAGAGCGGGAACTGGCACTGGTCTTCATCATCTTCATCACAATCACCAATTAAAAAAACTTCATCGCCATCAAGCGTTTGGCAATCCTTGACATATTTTTTCTGTGTAAAAATAAGAATAATTAATTTAATTTGTGTAGTTGGTAAAACTAGTGTGGTAATAAGTGTCTGATTTTTCGGACAGGAAAACGATTACAAAGCTTGAAAAAATGTCAAGTGTTGCCAAATACCACATGGTGCTGATGTTTTTTTCTGCTGACACTAGCTCCAGTTTCCGCTCTTAAAAGTTACCCATACTCTTTGGGCTTAGGTTATTTAAAGAAGTTTTCTGATTCTTCTTTCAAATTGGCTTTAGGATATATGCCATTATGAATCAATTGTAGATGAGAAAGAAAAGTAATTATGCAGCAAGATTCCTACTATGAAGGAAACGTTATGATATCAGAAGTAGTACCATTCAAAACTCTTCTCAGATATAATTTTCCCTAGCCTACTGTGACAATTAGGTGAAGTTCTATAGTAAATGAGAGGCTTTTACCTAGGAAGAAGGAAAGAATATTGGAAAGTAGGCAAGTTAAGTGAATTAAACTTTCAAAAATCAGTCCAGAGTCTAAATCATGTCCTAGAAGTGTGCTTTAAAGTATATTCCTCTGTCCTCTCCAAACAGCATGCTAAAAAGGCCCATGAAAAAGTTTTTGAGCCTCTTGACTTTGCTAGAACCTTTTTTACACGGTATTAAAGAATTGGAAAAATGTTTGACCAATTTGAAACAAAGATTAATATGACTTGAACTTCAGCCGAATTCATTACAATTTCGTTGTCAATACTCGCCATTAACAAAATTAACCTTCTGCAAAAATTAAGGAAAAATATAGGCTTCCATAGTTAGCATCAGTTGCTATGCTCACTAGAATAACTTCAAGTAGATAGCCGCAAATTCCATATGCCTGGAGTTTTTAATGCAGTTCCAAATGCCAGACTATCAAAAGAAGGCATCCTAATATCAAGCCCTTGGGCCAGAAGCTCAATTCATTCCTGATACTGGGCATTTAGGTGTGAGATATTTTGTTGGACCCCATACTGCTCATTGCCAATAAGGATTTTAACTCCAAGTATATGTGAAGGTTTTCCTGTGAATGACCTCATAGACTTTGCCATTGCAAGAACCAACCAAGAATGCGCCCTTGGGAGGGGTCCAGAGCAAAATCAGAGCTGGAGAAGTGATGACAGAAGACAGGCTAATTTAGAACTGCATTTCTTGAGGACAAGATTTGGTATTTTATTAGGACTGGAAATGTCATCCCTAATAATACCAGATTGAAATATGGCTTAATGGTCTATAAATTTATTTTATTTCAGTTCTCAGTTTGAAATATCCAAAGTTATAATATCAAATGCAAAAATATTTATAATGTGTTAACAGCAATTCTACCTTTGAATTGTCATATTAAAGAACAAACTATAGACCATAGTAACTAATTTATTAAGATAAATCATTATATTTTGACAAGATAAAATAACATAAATATCTTTTGAAAAGTTGCTTCCCTGGGGTATGGTGCTGTATTTGACTGACTGCGGCCTGATTCCCTGTGGTAGGTTTTTTACTATTCCAACTAAGCAAATTCCATAGTTTTTTTTCCTGCGTAATTATCTTCGCAATTGCATATAGTAGACACTGGAAACGATACGTTTGATCCTGAGGGAAAAATAACGTTATTTATGTTGTTGAAATGTATATAAAATGTGATCAAGGTCATAGTAGTAGCAGCAACCTAGTAAGAGACAATCACAACCCATAGTAAAAAAAAAAGAATAGCCAATAACTTTTAAAAATAGTGTCAGATCAAACTACAAAGTACAACGTTAGAACCGCCTTGTCCGAAACCTCTGTATAGGAAAATTATAGCCAAATCTAGTGCCTTTTGTAATAAACAATTGTTTTTAATAAAATCAATATTTTTACAAAAAAACTGCATTTTCGTATACAAGATGATGAATGTCGTCATAGTTGGTTAGAACCATACATGGCGTAAAAAGTAAATGCTATATTATGATGTTAGATATAATGACATCAGTTTGTTATGACGTTATACCATTAGGATATGAATAGGTGTTATTATATAAAGTATCTGTATAGTTTAATGTAAAACACAAAAATGTTCTATTAGAACCACGATGAAAAATGCAATAATGTTTTTAGGGTTTCCGGACTGCAGCAGTAGCTGGCAACCTAGTAAGAGATCATGTCCCATACTAAGAAATTAAATAGCCCATAACTCCTAAGAATAGATTCAGATCGAAACACAAAGTATACTGTTTGAATATCCTTGTCCGAAACCCTATATAGGAAACTTACAGCTCCTTGGCTTAAAAAACAGGAAAAGTGACTGCAAGGATGATATTTTGCATCGACGGCATCTTTTTTTGAGTTGCCTTAGCTGAAAACCCCTATCTTGATAACTCGTAGTCCCTTGACTTGAAAACAAATCCAATGGTTTGATCATGGTTGCAGTGATAGTCGTGGTTGTAGCGGCAGCTGCAACCTAGCAAGAGACGAAGAAGTCCCATAGTCACAAAACTAGTCCTAAACTCCTCAAAATGGTCTCAGATCAAAAGACAATGTACACCACTGAAACCACCTTGGCCGAAAATCCTTTTAGTCAAAAGGCTTTATTCTATTAATTTCAAACAAGTTCTTTTTTCTATTACTGCTCATTAACCTTGTTTTTTGCATTTTCGTATACTCTTTAATGCTCCCAACCTTAGTTTTTCAGCTTTAAGTATGCTCTTAAACCACGCCATATTAGTCAAAAGGCTTTATATTATTAATTTCAAATAAGTTCTTTTTTCTGTTACTGCTCATTAACCTTGTTTTTTTCATTTTTGTATACTCCTTTAACAGTTCTATCGTTAGTTTTCAGCTTTCAGTATACTAATATATCCGGGTTGCATCAGTAGCTAGCAACCTAGTAAGAGATGATCATGTCCAATACTAGGAAATATAATAGCCCATAACTCCTGGAAATAGTGTCAGATCAAAACAAGAATTACACTATTAGAGCTGCCTTGTCCGAAAACCCTATGTCGGAAACTTGCCGTCCCTTGGCTTGAATAACGAGATATCTCTTCCAATTTTCTATTAAATAATCCCAGAAAACCATACCTCAAAATCCCAAATTGACATTTTGTGTACATTAAATATGGGACTATAAATTAGATCAAAACAAGTCTCCTGCCTTTTGATAGTTCGTTTTAACCCTGAATATTCACTGAATTGTCTATAGATCTACTACACAAAAGTTAGACGATCAACCCTGACGCATTAGATGTGAAATTCGAAAAAGTTACTGGTGTTTAAGTCTGTTTGTTTAAAATGTTGCTAATGCATATATGCACACAGGTCTGGTCATGGGGGAAGAGGGGGAGGTTGCCAGAGGACTTTCTATGGAAAGGTACTTTAAAAACGGGGAAATACATGTATTTATTGGGTACCCTTTCTTAATTTTTCCGGAAGGTCGAGGTCCTTTTGACTTAAGTCCCCTGTGTATAGATAAGTATCAATAATCCATAATTGTCTAAAATGTGCCTATATCCTATAAGATAAGACAAACATTTGGATGATTAATATTAGATTAAACATAATTGGCCTAAAGAGAACAAAGATATAAATTGAAGTACAAACAAATAGATATGCGAAAAAAAAGAAATTTTAGAAACAGTGGTTTAGATTCTTAGAAGATAAAAACAATAAACATCAGTTGAAGTCTCTTGTCCCACCAAAAAAACAATAGAATTTCTCTTTGCAAAAAGAGTTTCATTGCCCCCCCCCCCAAAAAAAGTAGAAAAAGTGAAATGAGGTGGGAAACAATGATAAAATCTACAAGCCAAAATGATAGGGGAGGAGCTTGTTCAAAACAAAACCGTTTAATAGTCAAAATCAAGGCAGACATTTTTTTTTCAGGCGCCCATGAAATAAAGCTGACTGTTAGCCTGTACTGTAATTCTTTAGCTGAAGCAAAAGGATGAATGGAAAAACAACAACCCCGGAGGGGTCTCCTACCCAGCAAGCTCATGTGCCATATGCTTCTACAATGGAGGAACTTGCAACAGCTTTAAGCAAAACTTCACTATTGTGTAAAGACTCTTTTCTAAGCTCACAAGAAACAGAAATAGACACTATTGATCATAATCATGTGAATTGTTACTCAACATCCTGTATACAAAATGGACGTAGTATGATGGATAGTACACAATATGAGTGTTTACAGCAAGCTATTGATGGCCTCTCAGATCCAAGTGTAGTGTTCGAAGAATACCAGAACGAACTTCAAATGCCATGTATTATGAAGCTGATTCAGAAAGATCTGTCAGAGCCGTATTCAATTTATACATATAGGTATTTTATTCACAACTGGCCACGACTTTGCTTTTTGGTGAGCATAATCTTAAATCAGATTAGGTTAATTCATTACAAAAAAAATACAACTATTGTGATGAGTAGTCAGGGGCACCAAATGGGAGTGGGTAGGAGAAGCGGCAGAGGGGCAATTGCTCTTGCTAGATTTCATTTTCAAAATTGAAAAAAAGTATTATTACTCATCCCTCTACCTTGATTTTGAAAAACCCATTTTTTGTTATCTTCAACAAAAAAAAGCTGAAAAAGTTCTTCCCCTCACCCCCAGCATGTTTGTAAATTGGTGCCTTAGTAATAAGAAATAAATTTGTAATAAGGCAGTGAAAGCCCTAATAGACAGAATTATTCTCAACAGCCATAATGAGAGAAAGATAAAAAAAAAGGAAGATATTTCAAATATCTATTTTCCAATGTTAGGGAAAGTCTTGTTCCAGAACTTTTTTTCCTATTTGTCAACATATTTTTAAAAAGATTTAAGAGGAAGCATAAATCCATTTGATCTGTTGCTACTTCTCCAATATTGATGTTTTAAAGAAAATACCTGTCTGCTTCTCCAATATTGATGTTTTAAAGAAAATACCTGTCTGCTTTTCCCTCATACTTTCTTCAACAAAATAACCTGAAACTTTTTCATGCCAATAAACTTGTTCTATTGATCAAAAAATTTAACAATAATTCATTGATGAGGCCAGCAGAAGAAATATTTAGTCTGCCCATTGGGCCCCACTCATTCATAGTAAACGCAATGATGCTGACTTGTAGTAATTTGTATTAAAGTGTACTGAAAAGGACTATTTGATGACAAATTCTGTTTGGCCATTCTATGGTCTCGCATGGTATTGGATTACATTTTTTATTTAGCCATTATAATCGTAATTGTTGAAAGGTTCAAAAATCTGCCTACATGGGCACCATGGTCTCTGCAAACCCAGGGACAAGGGTGTAAAATTGTAGATTTTCTAAGCAAAGGTTTTATAGATACGTTTTGGTAGAAATACCTTGTTGAAAAAAAAAATACAGAAGAATTTTTAGTCCTTATGACCCAAAATAGGGCTCTTGGGCCTGAGACCCTTTTTAATCATTGTGTTATCATTAGAAGTCCAATTGAAGGTTAACCAAAAAAAAATCATTTAGATTTCGACACGACTGTCCCGAGTCAAAACACAGCTAGTAATTATTTGACGAATGGTTTCTAACTTCCACCACAGTATATATCAAAGGATGTTTGTTTTGCTAATTAAATTTAAAAAAAAAGAAAGAAAAAAAGCAGTAAATTTTCAATACAGCCTATGATTTTTTATTTATACTCTGGTGTCATAAGTCCACCATAAGTCCTGCAGTATTTCTTGGTATTGAGTATTGGTATTGAGAATTGTGTCCAGTTGATATACTTCACACATGATTCTTCATGAATCGCTGGAGTTACTGCACTATAACTTGCAATTGGCTGCCTTTGTAGATTCCCTTTCTTTTTAACAAAATATTGTGTTGGAGTAAATCTATAACAAAGGATGTCTTCCGAAGCTGATAAGGAATTTATGTTTTCACAAAAAGCTCTGGCTTTCATTGTAATTATATATTCTTACTTTTCAGTTTTTACCAACGTAAAATTCTTGCTGATATTTTCTTGCAGAATATCCTTACAAAACAAAAAACTTACAAAAAACAGCTGGATTTTCCATTTGAGACCATATAACAACATTGGCATGATTTGTAGGTATGCTGTTTTTCACTTCTAGCCTTCTTTGACTGGGACCTAATGTAAGATGTAGCACATGTCTACACACCACTGTGTTGTAAAATGGTTAAATTGCTAAATAATTAAGTTGCATTTGAAAAATAGCATCCTCTTCTAATTTTTTCTTCATTAATAAAGCTTGTTTCTTGCAATAAATTCCTGTGTTGTATCCAGTGGCGTAAATCTACGAAAATTTAGGGAGAAGCAAATCGCACCATTCAAAATATAGGGGGGGGGGAGAGAAATTTCTCACTTTTCGATGAAAATACCCGAAAGGTATTTTTCGATGAAAATACTAGGCCTACCATAATAGTATTTTTGGAACTTAGTGGGGGGGGGAGAAAAGTTCCCCTCCACCATCACCCCCTCCAAATTGACGCCACTGACTGTATCCACAAAAAAGTGGTATAAAGAAAAGCTTTGTGAAGTGCATCCTATATTACATTTTATATTGAAGCTACATAACAAATGTTCAAAAATTTCTGGCCATAATACATTTTATCCCATATTTACAGAACCCAAAATTCATTTTTATTTTTTGATCCCTCCCCCCTTCCCTAACGGTTGTTTTGGCTCGCAATCAAAAACCAAGTAATAAATTAAAGTCCCCTTGAAAAACTGAGGATCTTGTTTCTAGAGACGGCGGCAAATTTTAAGGTCTTTTTGAAACAAATATACTTAGGAGGGGCGGGAAATCAATGCCAAGAAAAAAGTATATCTTTAGCAGACAACTCATTTTTTAGGGGGGGAAAGGGTCTTTAAGACATCCTTCCCTGGTATCAGTTAAAGTATCGCCATTTTCAAGGCCCTGGAGTTTCGAACTGATATTGCTAACAAAAGTTTTTATGTTGTGCGTAATTTGCTTGCACTTTAGAACGCCAACTCAATAACAATTAAACATTTACCTGGAATTTTTGAATAGTAAATCAGAAAGTCTGCATGTTTCGGGATTTTGTAGGAGTAGGAGATCGAACCCGAGTCTCTTTCAGTATTGCCACGGAGGGTAAAAAGAGTTCCTGAGTCGAGTCGATCGTCTTGGTAGGCCTTAAATATAATAAAAAATATATGTAATATAATAATTAAATATAATATATAATATAATAAATAAAAAATAGCCCAACTATTATGCATAACAAATAACAATAGTAAATAGCCAAAGTTGCTATCAATTTGAAGTCAATTATTAATATCACTGCAAACTCATGTTTGCAGTGATTTTTAAGCATATTCAATTCAAGTATCTAACTTATATAGTATCTAAGTATCTACCTTATATATCTTAAGTATCACATAAAATCTTACTTTCAATTCTCAATCGAATGAGTATCCTCCATAGTTTTTTTTTGGCAGCCCCTTCCATGTTAAGTGGCTCTGGCAGATAAATAATAAATAACACATTGAAGGCTTATGGCTCATTGCTACATGCAACGCTAGAGCGTTGGCTCTGTTAAGACATCTCTTTAAAAACTTGTCAGTTTTGTATTATTTACGGTCTCTGTCTCAGGGCCTATAGGGGTCATGTTATCTCTGGAAGTATATTTATTGCATGTCTCGACTATTTTGAACAAGATGATGATCTCAAAACTTTTTGAATGTCTTTGAAGGTTATAGGGGTGAGGGAGGGGGTGGTTGGTATAAAAGGGCCATGGGGGGAGGGGGTGGATTTGAGTAAAGAAAAAATTTAGACGCTTGTCTTCGCACTTTTTTAATGCACCACACAGAAATGCAGTATTCAACAGTAGGTCATGCCATCGTTTTATACCAAGTAGTAAAGCTATTTACATTAAATCTTCTGAACATCATTAAATAAAAAAAACTTGTTTTTTTTTATTTAATTTTTGAACGTTTTTGAATTAATTAAGGTTTTGATTTTGGCTCACCGTACATGAATAATTAAAACAAAATTTGCATATTAATTTTACTTTTATTTGGTTAAATGGCTTTATCGAAACTTGTTTAATTTTATTTACGAACGTTTTTATTTGTAATAAATATACGTAACTTACGAATTAAATTACGTAACGAACTTCTATATTCATATATTTTTAATACGTACATTAGGGGGTTCGCTCCCTAATCAATACCTCGCTCTTTAAGCTAAAGTTTGAATTTTGTTCCAATTCTTTAAAAATGACCCCTTAATCACAAAGGCCGTTATTTAGAATAAATAGCTTTTATGAAAGTACTACAAAAATCTTTGGCTTAAAGAGCGAGGTATTGACTAGGGGGTGAACCAAATCATATACGTAATATTTTCTGTTCGTTTTAAGTTTTGATGTTGCTTCTTACTTTCAATTGAAAAACTTGTTTTTTATATTTAATTTCTGATCTTTTTTTTAAATAATGCTGGGAATTCCGGCGCCCCTTTCATAGCAATGTTCCTTCCCCTATGAAAAATTTCCTTTATGGAAATATCTTCCTACATAAACTCTGACCCACCCACACCCCCCCCCCCCCTACCAGAAAAAAAACCTGAAAATGAAACCTGAAGTAAAGTTAATAACTTTCAGCCCTCCCCCCCCCCCCCGGGGACTTCAGGGGATTAAGTCATCCTAAAAGACATAGTTATCATATTTTTGACCATGCTGAACAAAATGGCTATCTCAAAATTTTGATCGGGTGACTTTGGAAAAAAATTGAGCGAGGGAGGGGGCCTAGTTGCCATCCATTTTTTTTTTTGGTCACTTAAAAATGGCACTAGAACTTTTAGTTTCCGTTCCAATGAGCCCTCCCACAATATTCTAGGACCACTGGGTCGATACGATCACCCCTGGAAAAAAAAAACAAATAAACACGCATCCGTGATCTTTCTTCTGGCAAAAAAATGCAAAATCCCACATTTTAGTAGATAGGAGCTTCAAAACTCTACAATAGGGTTCTCTGATATGCTGAATATGATGGTGTAATTTTCATTATGGTTTTATAACTTTTAGGGGGTATTTCCTCCTTTTTTCGAAAATTAGCCAAATTTTCTCAGGCGCGTAACTTTTGATGGGTAGGACTAAACTTGATGAAACTTATATATTTGAAATCAGCATTAAAATCTGATTCTTTTGATGTGTCTATTGGTATCAAAATACCGTTTTCTAGAGTTTCGGTTACCATTGAGCCGGGTCGCTCCTTACTTACAGTTCGTTACCACGAACTGTTTGATTTGGCCAACTATAGCCTGCCTTGTGCGACACAGTTGATGTTTGTTTATCAAATTCCTGAGTGATAATTAAAAATAATAGCGAGATTCCTGATGAAAACAGCTTATACCTCTACATTGCCAATGTGATTCTGGTATGCTACTGCCTTTGCTAAATAATTTACCACCTGGTATCCCCCCTGGTTAATAAACATTGAATTTGAATTACATTTATTAACCAATGCATTTAAGTCTCCCTGTAGAAGAGCCACATCAAGTAGGAAGGAGATATTCCTGTTAAGCTTTACGTCGTTCTCAAACAAGTTAATCGTGCTATGTCTACTTGAGACAGATCATTAGTAAATAGACAGAATGTACTCGTCCGAAGCAGCTGTCCTGGGGACTCTACTCAGGAAACTACACTCTGCTGCACCACACTGCAATACAAAAAAGGAGGGAATCTAACAAAAGGAAATCTTGAATCTAACAAAAGAAAATCTAACGAATTTTCTAAATATAGTTAGGATTGTTTATCGGTTTCATATTTTTATTTGACGTAGAATAATAAAAAAGTTAAATTTTGCAAATCCGAAGGTAATAAATGTTGCTCCTTATTTTTAAACCGAAATACTGTAAATTTACACGAAATTGACCAGAATTTGGGCCACTAAGGCATAGGATTTTCAAAAAAAATGTTCAAGATGCTGATTCAACTTTGAACTAGGAATTTAAAGCGGCTTATTTCTTCCATTATCCTTCTGTTTTCTAGTTCAAGTGCTTCAGTTCTATTTCTGAGTGTTTCCACGTAGATCTTTTTCCTCTCTCTGTAATTTTTGGTGATCTTCCCGCCCAGCTTTAGTAGCACTGTTGCTGCAAGAACTGCGGCGTCTTTTGATGTGTGATGCTTTTTGTTAATTGTCCTCTGGTTTTCTTCTTTGACTATTTAACAAAGTACTGCTCTTCCCTTTTTCCGAGTGTAATATCAACATAATTTGACTGCTTTTCCAGTCCTTTAGCTCATGTTCAAAGCTTTTTTCTGGCATTTTCCATTCTTCATCTGAGCCTTCAAAGTCAGGAAACTCATAGCATCTTCCTAAAAAATCTTTAGTTTCACGTGCTGCATCCATGTTAAAGTCATATTAAACCATTAAATTCAACAGCAAGTTTATGTCACAAGTCTCGAACCGGCCGAATTCGAATTTCAAAATCATAAAAAATAAGAAAACTAAAAAACTGGCAAAAATGCCAAAACACCAATAACATAATAAAAAGTCGTTCTTTAGTGAAAGTAGTTAAAAAGCAGTGTCAGATTAAGTTAGAAAGGTAGAAAATTGGTAAAACTAAAAGATTAAACTAAAAAAGCTGAATTGCAAAGAGTTCACACAATAAAAAGAGTCACTTTGAAGCTCAAAATGAGAAGAAACTAGCCCATATATGATGTTATGACGGGAAGAAAGTGGTGCTATGTATTAAGAATTGAGACCTGAAACAATAAAAAATTCTTGTAAATAATAACGATGACGTTTTCGCCTCGTCTAACCTCCCAAAACGCTGTAGTTTCATTTGTGCTCTATTGAAAACTATATCGATCCCTTAATTTTAAAATCAAGTTTAGATGATTGATT